>PVHX01010298.1:46515-71101 GCA_004024805.1 Geosciurus inauris
AAAAAAAAAAAAAAAAAAAAATGTTTTGCACATCATCTGGTGTACAGTTTAAATACAGCTTCCTAAAATTGGATATCCATACATAAAAGAAGAAAACTAGATCCCTATCTTTCACCCTGCACAAAAGGCAACTCAAAAATTATCAAAGATCTAGTAATTAGGCCAGAAATTTTGCAACTGCTAGAAGAAAACATAGGGTCAACACTCCAACATGTAGGTTCAGGGAACAACTTTTTTTTTTTTTTTTTGGTACCAGGGATTGAACCCAGGAGCACTTAGCCACTGAGCCACAACCTCAGCCCTTTTTTTGTATTTTATTTAGAGACAGGGTCTTGCTGAGCTGCTAGGAGCCTTGCTAAGTTGCTGAAGCTGGCTTTGAACTTGCATCCTCCTGCCTCAGCCTCCCCAGCCACTGGGATTACCATGCACTACCGTGCCTGGCCTGCAACATCATCTCAATTGTTTGAAGACAGCAAAAGCCTTTAGGAGCAAATAATGAAGAGGTGCATCACTACTCCACGAAGGACTATTCTGTAGACATCATTCCAGGGACTTGTTAGCTTTCCCAGGATGGCAGGAGGCAGCCATTCCCAAGGACCTCCTATCACTGCTTTCTTCTACCCCATTGCCCCACAGGATTCCTCAACCGCGTAGAAAACTCCAGCTAGTAATAGGTCAGATCTATTTGGAGCTTATCCTAGCTTCCTCTTCAGAGATTCCTTATTCCTCACAGTATGTGGTTTAAGAAATTATTACAATGGCAATGTATTATGTAAATAAAAGTTTATCCATTTTAGAAAAACAATGGATGAATGTCTTAAATTAAGATCTAAGTTTTTTCTGAAAAAATCCTTTGGGAATGCATGTCTTCCTGAAGCACTGTGCTAAGAAAAATGGCGGGGCTTTGTGCAAGTCCATCTGAAACAAGTGAGGTCATTGATTAGCAATGTCTGCCTCAGGTGCTGGATATGGGGACCTGAGTAAAAAAACAGCAAAATGTTTTGAGGCGCTGAATTCATGAGACCATAGAAAATGTTGCAAACTTACAAAACAATCTTTGCTACTTGGAAAGAAGTGTGAATTATTTCAATGTCTTAGATCTTCTAACAAAATTTAGACTGGATGTTTTAGTCAGCTTTTTCACTTCTGTGACTAAAAGGTCTGACCAGAACAATTTTAAAGAAGGAAAAGTTTGCTGGGCGCGGTGGCTCACACCTGTAATCCCAGCCCTTTGGGAGGCTGAGACAGGAGAATCGCGAGTTCAAAGCCAGCCTCAGCAATGGCGAGGTGCTAAGCAACTCAGTGAGACCCTGTCTCTACATAAAACACAAAATAGGGCTGGGGATGTGGCTCAGTGGTCGAGTGCCTCTGAGTTCAATCTCCAGTACCAAAAAAAAAAAAAAAAGAAGGAAAAGTCTATTTGAGAGCTCACAGTTTCAGAGGTCTTAGTGCGTAGAAGGCTGACTCCATTCTTTGGGTCTCGAGGTGAGGCTGATCATGGCGAAGTGTGTAGCAGAGGGAAGCAGCTCACATGATAATCAGGAGAGAGACTCCACGCTCCAGATACAAACTATAGACCCCATAGCCATGCCCCAAATGAACCACTTCCTCCAGCCACAGCCCACCTGCCTCCAGTTACCACTCAGATATTCCCATCAGGGATTCATCCACTGATTAGGTTAAGGCTAGACCCCAATCATTTCTCCTCTGAACCTTCTTGCATTGTCTCACACATGAGCTTTTGGGGGACACCACATCTAAATCCTAACACTGGAGATTCCCAAGGAGAGTGGGAGTAAGGAGTACTAGATGGAGATTGAAGGGACAAGTGAGGCTCAAAACACGAAAATTTTTTAAAATATTGCTTTTATTTTTTAGGCAAGTCCTTTTATTTTACTGTTAATCTCAAACTGTATTAAAGAAAGTATGTGACTTTTATGTTTTTCAAATGGGAAGCAAGAGTTAGGAAAATTCCGAAATACTAATTTAGAATCTTACCTATTGAATACATGACTTCCTAGGGCCACTAAGTAATTAGAAAGGTACATGTTTCCAGCATGTCTTCACAGCATATCATTTGATCTGATCAACAAAGATATTTTCATTTTATAACTTATGCAGTTGCTCAAAGAAAGTCAGTTACCGCTTCCTAACTTATTTTAGTTTTTAATGGACCACAATGAACTACAGGAAAATATAAACTATAAGCCCTGTTTAGACCACACAGGCATTGTCATTAGGATTGGTTTTTGTTTGTGAGATAGCTTGTAAATGACTTCAAATACATGCAACCAACCTATTAGCAAGTGTATCAACTCAAAAATTAAAAGACCAGGTCCCACTCCTGGCTCCGACAGAACCAGCTATGTCATTTGGCCAAGTACCTTGACCCTGCTGGACTATGGCCTCCGCTAATGGAAAATGAATAGGCTACTAGATCATCTCAATACCCGCCCAGGGTTCACTACTCTATGAGACTAAGCTGTAACAGAGCAGCCTAAAAAAAAAAAAAAAAAAAGTATGTTTCATAATGTTCTACAAGAAAAAGATGAAAGATTTTTTTCTTGACCAGAACTAAAAGTCATCAGAAATGATGGGAGAGAACAGAAACGATGAAATCTGCCCTAAAAAGCAAATGGAGATCAAAGAGGGTGCTCTGAAATTTGAGCAGTAGAATTTGGACATTAAACAGTGCACACAGAAAGGAAAAAGCAGCACAATTAGGCAAGACATAATCTGGAGCAGAAGAAATGGAGAATGGATAAAAAGACCAACTGTTTATGACTAACCAAGGAAAGAATAACATTTCACACACACAGGGCAGAGTGATGCGGGAGGTCTCTGTGGCTCAGAAACCAACGTGAGAGCACTGTGCTCCAGAACAATGTTCATGATATAAACCACTGCTTCATGGCTACATGTTTATCTCTCTGCCACTTAAAAACACTAGTTTTTAAAACAAGATATGAC
The DNA here is from genome assembly GCA_004024805.1 of Geosciurus inauris. Classification (NCBI taxonomy): domain Eukaryota; kingdom Metazoa; phylum Chordata; class Mammalia; order Rodentia; family Sciuridae; genus Geosciurus; species Geosciurus inauris. Next base: position 49,486 of record PVHX01010298.1, read on the forward strand.
ACGTACCTGCAGCATTCACAATTCTGTTTGCCCTCATGGATCCCTGTGGAGTTTCAACATCCCATGTTCCATCTGACCTGGATTTTAGAGAAGTCACCGGTGCAGGATACTTTAAAAGGGCACCATATTTCCTAGCTCCAGCAGCCAGGGCCATTGTTAGAGAATAAGGATCAATGTGACCATCTCCAGGATTATACAGACCAGCTAAAACCTAAATCAACCATAAAAGAGTCTATATTCAGCAAACATATATTACTCAGGGCAACTATATCCTGCCAGCAAGTTTTCAATAAAACTAATTTTTTTAAAATAAATATTGTTTTTTCATTTCTTTGGTTGTATGTGATGTAGAATTACAACATACATGCAGTCATGCATAAAGCTAGGCTCTGATGTCCATCATATTCCACCATCTTTACTGTCCCCATGCCCCCTCCCCCCTCCTACCCTTGTGACCAAAGTTCCTCCTTCTTCCCATGTCCCCTCCCACATTATGGATCAGCATCCACTTATCAGAGAGAACATTCAACATTTGGTTTGTTGGGATTGGCTTACTTCTCTTAGCATGATATTTTCCAACTCCATCCATTTACCTGCAAATGCCATAATTTGATTCTTTTTTATTGCTGAGTAACATTCCATTGTGTATATATACCACAGTTTCTTTATCCATTCATCTATCCAAGGGCATCTAGGTTGATCCACAGTTTAGCTATTGTGAATTGAGCTGCTATCAACATTGAAGTGGCTGCGTCACTGTAGTATGCTGTTTTTAAGTCTTCTGGGTATAGACCAAGGAGTGGGATAGCTGAGTCAAATGGTGGTTCCCTTCCAAGTAAAACTAGATTTTAAAAGTGCATCTTGGCATCAGACCAACCACTCTGTACATCTTTTTTCCTAAATTCTGCTTAGACTTAGGTGGGATTTACACTAAAGTTTACACAGCCTATTTGATAGAGGTTTGTAATTGTCTCCAATACCCTTTCTCCCTTCCACCAATAGCAATGGAACTCAAACTTTTATTTGTACATATGGCCACTAAAAACAAAGCGTACAGTTTCCAACTTTCATGGCAGCTATTAGTTCCAGCTGATGGCTAAAATCAAGATTAAGTTCTGGTCCATGGAAATGCAAATGAATGTCAGGAAAGCTTCCACAAACTATTTGAAAAAGAGGACTGGCACATGTCCTTCTTTGTCCCTTATTCATCCTTCTATCTGGAACATAGACATGATGGCTGGAGCTTCAGGTGCCATCTTGGAATAGTAAAACAAAAGTCATATCCCAGGAATGACAGAATAATGATCTAGAAGGTGACTGGGTCCTTAAAGTTCTCATGAAAAAGAGTCACCATTCAAGTCTTGGACTATTTACATGAAAGAGAAATAAACTTACATCTTGTTTAAGCATTATTAGTTTGGTTTCTGACATTTGAATCCAAAGATTCAGACATATCAGCTATATATGTCTAGTTCTGACATATCAGTTATAATTTATATTTAATCATTTGACAGTATTATCAATTCACATGTTAAATATATATCTGGTGTTATACTTGATTCAAAATTCAACTACTAATTCTTACACACCTATTTTGTATTAGAGCTTCAGACCAGATACTGTGTGGGAAACAAAAAGGAATGAAAATAAAATGAAATGAGTTGATAGAGTAAATAGGGCAAAATGTTGTAATTAGTCTCATCTATTCAACAAAAATCTACTTAGCACCAAATATGAACAAGGAGCCTTTGTCAAATATTTTTTCTGAATATATTGAAATGATTATGTGGTTTTTGTTCTTTTTTCTATTAATACTATGTGATTATATGGATTGATTTTATAGATGTTAAACCAACCCTGCATTCCTGGGATAAATCCCATTTGGTTATGTTCTATAATCCTTTTGCTATGTTGCTGAATTCAGTTTGCTAGTATTTTGTTGAGGAATTTTGCATCTATATTCATATGGGAAAATTTCTTTCTTTTTTTTTTCTTTCTTTCTTTGAGTGTTATTATTATTCAAAACATCTGATCACCCATAGGGAAACACTAATTTCCCTGTCAGGTAGATTCTCTCACGAAAATGTGGTATAAATCTAGAAGCACACCTGGCACAAAGTCTCTAAGAGAAGTACAATTATGAGTGAGGTGATATTTGTGGAACAATATAGCATGGGACTTCTTAAGTTGATTTTTAAAAAAATAATATTAATAACTGTTTTTCTAGAAGTATCAAATCAGATTATCATTCCCTCAGCAGTTCTCAAATGTTTATGTATGGAAACTCTTTGATCAGGGGGATACATTAATAGACGGTATTGAAAATGTTTCCTTGGTAGTCAGTCACAGGTGGAAGACCAATAAGATTTTTCGTTACCTTTTCTTATTTTATCAAGCTTACATAATAGTCTACCTAGTAACTTTCCCAAAATCCAGATTAATCATCTAATTTTGCCATTCAAAATGTGCACCAAGTATTTCTATTTTTTAAAATACAAAATACCTTTTTCTAATTCCAACCAACAAATGGTGAAAATGCCACTCAGATAAATACCTTACTCATGTTGAGTAAAGGGAACATCTCTTGAATCTTTTCAGGTTCAATAATGTACTGTTCTGTTGCATGCCAGCCGGTCCGTGTCATTTGATATTTAAATTCATCAACCCTTACAGGAGTTGTAGCAATTCTGATGCTACCTGGCTGATGGAATCCTACCACCTGTGACAACAATTCCAATGAAAGCACATAAATAAATTATTCTTTGGCACTCAAACACAGTTCCCCAGCACAATGAAAATGCAAGTATATAAACAAAGAGATTTAGTATGCAGTGAAAGAGATAACTATATAAAATATTTGTATCTTATGAAAAGACATTCATTCATCCACTATTTACTAAGTACCTCCTCTCTGCCAGGCACTATTCTAAATCCCAGAGATGCTGGGGTGAACAAGAGAGGCAAAGACCCTGCCTAGATGAAACTGATGGTATGCAGGAGAATATCAAACAGCTAAATGCACAATACAATAATTTGGGATAAATGTTACTATACAGACTGAAAGAATGTTATGTGAAAAAAGAAAAAGACAAAGGATTCAGAAGGAATTATGAAGAATCAAAGTGTTGCAATGATGAGATTGTGAGTTGAATTAAACATTTATTTAACATTTATTGAAGTCTCCCAGTTTGCCAAGCCTCAACAAAGCCCTGAGTTACAGGGATAAAAGAAACAGTCCTTGTCATAATCTGTAGGGAAAATGACCTGTAAAATTACAATTACAATAGGGAGAGATTTGTGTTACAAGAGCAATGTTCACAAATGTTCTTAGAATCAAGAGATGCACCACCCAGCTTAGAAAAGACTGAGGGAATGTTGCTCAGGCAGAGGAAGCAACAGTAGAAAAAAGAAAAAAAGAAAACAACCCTAACAGGAAAACAGTGATTTGAGAGAGCTCAGAACATTCCAGAATTATATGTCATCGGGACTAGCTGAAGCATATGAACAGAGGCAAGACTGGCAAGAGAATGTGTTGGAGAGGCAGGCAGTGGTCAACTCCTGAGGAAGGTCACACTCCTGAGGCCTGGCTAAGCCTTTGGCCTGCGTCCTGTAGATTGTGGAAATCCATTTGATGTTTCTCAGCAATGGTGAATTTAAGTGGACTTTAATCTTAGTCTATGGAAACTCATTTTTATTTTGAGAGTGTGAGTCAATCTGAGAGGGGATAAGAATATAAGTGAGGGGCTTTGAGTGAAATGCTTTTCAAACCATGTGACAATCTGGCACACACTGTTGTCAGATCCTTTGCAGTCCAATTGCTGAGAGGGTCTGATTTTTTAGTTTCTGGATATAGCAACTGGCAAAGATATTTTTGAAAGCTGCTTTTAATTCTTTCTTCATTTAAAAACAAAAAAAGGTTAGTTACATGGATAATACACTTAAGAAATTAACTTAATTTTAAAGCAAATTCTCAAGGTTCTTTCCTTGAACTCTCATCCTATTTCTCTACCTCGATCAACACCAACATTGCACATGCCATTGAGGTCACTGCACACAGCAATACAAGATGACACATCAGATCCTTCAGAAATCTTATCTATTTCTGAGAGACCTGGCCTAATGGACAATTTTAAGTTAAATGCATTTACCTGCCCAGTTTCTTCTTCCAGTGTCTCATAAAGTTTGATGCTATCATAATGTATTTTCTTCAAGTTTATTCCAGGGTGGAAGTAAGTTGTTAAACCTGCCTGCAAAGTGGGAAGGAAAGGAAATACTGAGGAAAAAAATAACATTCTCAAAACGTTAATAGTTTATTTGCTATGCAGTAATTTAATGCTAGCAAAGAATTGAGAAGTACCCATTAGTCCTTGGGAATGAGAAATTTGAGCACTTCATAGCATAAGGCTCATGATAGGTTATAAAAAGAAATTTGAACCATATAAGTAAAGTGAGAGCCAGCCAACAGACATATATATGAAGTCCATAAAAGTTACTAGGAAAAAAGCTGTTTAGAAAATCATAAGCGAGATGATTTAGATGGAAAGTTTAGGAACATATGCTATGGTTGAATACCCTTTATCCAAAATGCTTGGGACCAGAGATGTTTAAGATCCTGGATTTTAAAAAATATCTGCATATACCTAATGAGCTAACTAGGGCATGGGACCCAAGTCTCTTCAAACAAGAAGTTTGCTTAGGTTTCATATTCACTATACACACATAAATAATATTTTAAATAATGTTGTGCATGGAACAAAGTTTGTATATATTGAACCATCAGAGACCACATGTGGAATTTTCTACTATTGTGTTGGTGCTCAAAACTTTGAATTATGAAGCATTTTGTGTTTCAGAATATTGGATTTGTATTAGGTAGCATATGGGGGAAGTCATACAATATGGACTCAAGCCAGCAAACCATGGGTGTGTTCCTTTAAGCAGGACTACAGCAGCAAAGGTTTTCCATCTGCCCCTTCAATGGAGCAGACTTCCTGTCCCTTTCCCAAAGTTGCAAAATTCAAGAATTAGAAAATTCCTGGCAATTGGAGTCTGGTGAATAGGTGAATAGATTTTTGTTGAAGCTTAAGCTGTTTGGTAAGCACAAAGTTAGCACACCATAAATATTTGTTAAATAAATACAGACTAATTACTCTCTGAAAAATATATCTAAATATTAGATGTGCCAAAACCCTTTTATCAACTTTGATAGACACAATGTAGTATCCAAAGAATTCTAGGCAATTTCATGGAACAAGTTGTCTTAATTAAGTATCCAGGGGCCTCATTTTGCAGTTAATTCATCCTGGAAAGCTCATCAAAATACAATCTGTTCAAAATCAGATTTATTTAGAAATATTTATAAGGTAAATATTCTATGATAGTGGTGGACATTTGGTTCTTTTGAGTTCAAAGACATCCCTGTTAAAGTTTGTCAATTATCCTTTATGGACCAGAACCTTGGGACTTCTCTCTGTACTTGCTCAAGCACCTGGACATATGTACAGCTATGCTTTACACACACACACAAAACCCAAAACTTAACCCAGCTCCAGGTCATCTTATAGCACAATTCCAGATGAGAGTAGAGAAGGGGTATGCTCAGTGTTAGAGCACTTGCCTGGCATGTGTGAGGTACTGGGTTCGATTCTCAGCACCACATATAAATAAATAAATAAAACAAAGGCCCATGGACACCTAAAAAAATTCAAAATTCAAAAAAAGAGTAAAGAAGAGCTTCCTTTACAGTAGAAGTACAAGTCAGGCTCTTCAACTTCAGGGTCAAACATCCCCCTGCCTTTCACACATGTAATGATACAGAGATATTCATGGCCTTCAGGTATCTGCTGGTGACCCCAATTTTGTCTTAAAAGTACCTCTAATCAGTCAAGGAAACAAATATTCACAAGAACTGGCCTAGAGTTCTAACTACCACACTCTCCTCAGGGTCCTCTAAGCCTTGCATCTGGGTGAAGTCAGACCACCAGAAAGTTCTTTCATCTGCCTACACTGTATAACTCTCTTCTTCCCTACCCCAGAAATTAGGATCTAACGTTCTTTGATCTGAAAGAGCCACATGAGTTCATTTTTGTTAGACTGTTATTCAAGACGTTTAGCCCAATGTACTTGGGACACATTCAAGGTCAAGAAAAATTTGGTCTCCACTATTAAAATAATATGTATACCTATTTTTATTGAATAATTCATGCTTCCTTCTTTTCTTTGCTGCGAGGTCAATCAGGAGATAGGTATGGATATGATTTTCTTAGACCAAAAAGTTATTTAAATTTTGTACCCCTCTTTTATACATTGGCTTTTGTCTTTTAATCTGTGTTTAAAATTTGGAATCACCCTCATCACGGCTTCTACTTTACTTAAATTATTTGAATATTCTTGCATAGCATCTACTATTAATTTAAGCACCAGTCTTGTGATATTGAATATGAGAAGGGCATAATGTTTCTGTCTTCTGTGATTTCTACACAGATATGTGAAATGAGAAGTTGGAGGAAGGAGAGAATATTGTTCTTATCTTTCAGGATTTTATAGGCCTCATTGAGGTCATGAAACTTTCATAATGAAACAATTAAATCAAAGGCACATGGTTGAGTGTCAGACCACACAGGGAGGGACAGAAGAACTATAAAAACTAAGAGAAGAAAAGACACTGGGAAGGTCAGATAGGTCTCCAACAGGAAAAGGACTCATCTTCAGTGTAAAGAAAGAAAATGATAGTAGTCAGTGGAGAAGATAAAGGAGGGAAAATGAAACAGAGGTCATTTCTAAGAGTTATAACCCTTTGGATAAGTTTAGATTTATGAATCCTTGTTGATTTAAATACATAAATAAGATGGGAAAACTCTTCCTTATAGTGGACTGACAGTAACAAAAGGAATAATGGAATTAGAAAAATCATCTACTACCTCCAAAAGCCCAATGACTGTTGCTTGTATTCAGAATACAATAAGTGTTGGCGAGGATGTGGGGAAAAAAGTACACTTATACATTGCTGGTAAGACTGCAAATTGGTGCAACCACTCTGGAAAGCAGTATGGAGATTCCTCAGAAAACTTGGAATGGAACCACCATTTGACCCAGCTATCCCACTCCTCAGTCTATACCCAAAGGACTTAAAATCAGCATAGGACAGTGATGCAGCCACATCAGTGTTCATAGCAGCTCAACTCACAATAGCTAAACCATGGAACCAAACTAGGTGTCTTTCAACAGATGAACGGATAAAGAAAATGTGGTATATAAACACAATGGAATATTATTTAGCCTTAAAGAAGAATGAAATGATGGCATTTACCAGTAAATGGATAGAGTTAAGCAAAATAAGCCAATACCAAAAAGGACAAATGTTTTCTCTGATATGCAAATGTTAATTCACAATAAGGTGGTGGGGGGAGGTAGGGAAGAATAGAGTTACTTTGGATTAGGCATAGGGGAGTGAAGGGAGGGGAGGGGGTACACGGGTAGGAAAGATAGTAGAATGAATCTGATATTATTACCTACGTGCATATATGACTACATGACGGGTAAAATTCTACATCATGTACGACCAGAAGAATGAGATATTATAGTCCATTTATATATGATGTATCAAAGTATATTCTACTGTCATATGTAACTAGTTAGGAAAAAAAAGTCCATTGCCCACAGGCAGTGAAAATGTGGGGGAAAAAAAGCCCAATGATTGACCTCAACACATCCTACATCCCAGTGGTTCCAAATATTTATTCATCTACTTATATCCAATAAAAATTTTTAGCATAACCACTAAAATAGGTATATTGCTTTATTTAAATAAAAAAATGCAAATATGGATTACTGTAGTCATAGAGATCATAAAATAAACAAAAATAACTTGGAATGAGTGAAACATTTTAAATAATGTTATTTTATTTATTGTTTAGAAAAAGCTTTTGAATATTAAGCTTATTAGTCACATTTCAGCAAGAGCTATGTGATTAACAAACTTCATTATTAAACTACATATTCTGGATTAACATTTGAAATCCAGCAGTAAAATGGCCTGATTCTAGGTTTGCTTTATTTTGAGGCTGGTTTTAGTGGCTGTGACAGTGAAAGCAGATCTCTCTCTCAGTGGTCCACAGACCCAAGTGGGAGCAGCCCTCACTTGGCTGAGCTCTCTGCATCTTGAAACCCCTTTCCTGGTCCCAGGCAACATCTGAACAAAAGTCTCTGTTGATATTTGACTATAATCTTTCATGTTCTCTTGTCCATCAGTTGTTATAAACTAACTGAATGTATTGTAATTTTAAATTTTTAAACAAATGGGGATAAATCTCATTGAAATTCCTCATTCAAAAAAATTGTAAATGGGTTTAAATGTACCTCTTGCATAGATGAGAGGTGTTTTTTGTTTGTTTGTTTTGTTTTTTGTTTTTTGATATCAGGGATTGAACTCAGGGGCACTCAAACACTGAGCCACATCCCTGGCCCTGTTTTGTATTTTATTTAGAGACAGGGTCTCACTGAGTTGCTTAGTGCCTCACTGTTGCTGAGGCTGGTCTTGAACTCAGGGTCCTCCTGCCTCAGCCTCCCAACCTGCTGGGATTACAGGTGCACACCATGGCGCCTGGCAATGATGAGAGTTTTTTTTCTAGGTGGTATTATTCATTTTGGACAGGAAAGCTAATGATATCAACTTTTCCAAACATCCGTTTCAAAATGCTCTCTTCCCAACAGGACTATGTTCCAAAAGGCAGTTCTTTCACACTTATTGACAGCATCATTCTTATACCAAAGAAACACTCTGTCTTCTGTGTTTGTGGGTTGGTTTACAGTGCTGGGGATGAATCCCAGACTTATTTTTAAAATACATACAGCTTCCATGTGGAAGCAACCGGCAGTTGTCTTTTTGTAAAAGAAAAATTTATCTTTACGTTTCCAACTCTTTTATTGCCAGGAAATCAACAAGCTTCTTAGTAGTAGTCCATTCTCAAATTCACCCCCACTCCCTTTCATTACAAATTATATTTCTTGAAGCCCTGTTTCTATAAAGCTAATCACAGTGATGTTCTATAGCATGCAACTCACTCTGTGTCATGATATACTGAAGACAAAAGGAAGGAGGATGCTCCCATCGTGCAGTGCCGGCCACCCCTCAGTCATCCCTGGAATCATACACACGATGCCCACATCAATGTGAGGGTTATTTACAAATATTAGTGAAGCCTTAATTTCCTTCTTGCATAAAATATTCTAATATTATCTTCCTACACCCCACATGGATAATCTTACCAAGAAGTAGTCTTGGTAAGAGAGTAAACTGTTCTCTGGATTTAGGATTCCATTTTGAATATTCATTTGGCAAACCGAATTCAAGCACTTGATCCCCTCACCTTCCAGATGGTTTTCATATTGAAAATATACTATCTTTCAGTGAGACTGTCTTTATTTTTGTAGTCTGCCCCTTTTGCTGGCTCCCCAACCTTCTACATTCTTACATTTGCTCCAAAAATTTCTCTGTGTTAAAAATTTCTGTTGTGTGGGATTTCTTCCTGTTGCTCCTCAGAGGGAGGTCTTTTGTCGTGCAAAAAGTTCCAGAATCAGCTTTCTAGGACAGCTCTTTTCTTTTTGTTTATTCCAAGGGGGCTGAATAACCTGATTTCTGATGCTCCACTCCACCTTGAGCACACACTTGAATGAATCCTCATTTTGTAAACATAATACCTTGCCTACAAAGCAGGAGAATGCTTTTTCCCACTTGCTTTTGTCTCTCCTTGCTTAAGGGAAAATTAGTTTACATGGTTCACTTTTAACAAGAAACTATCACCTTAAAAACACTGCATGCCTGTATTTTATTTATTCATTTTTAAAGAACTTGGATTAAGAGTATGTTGCTTTTAATTCATGGGACATCTAAGAAGTAAAATCCCAGAGAATCCTATACGCTATTCTTTTTTTTTTTAATGTTTATTTTTTAATTGTAGGTGACAGAATATCTTTATTTTATTTTTATGTGGTGCTGAGGATCGAACCCAGTGCCTTATGCGTGCTAGGCGAGCACGCTACTACTGCACCATAATCCCAGCCCCTCCTATACTCTATTCTAAAATGCAAACCACATCAAATCAGTATACAAATGAGCAAATCATTCAAACATTAAAGTGTTTGCCTCCTTAACAATCTGGACGGGTGTTGGGGATGTAAGCCTTCCTCCCAGGATATTTCCATTTGCCTAAATTTCCTGTGCCTGATGCTCTCATCTGGATAACTTCAGGACCCTTAGCTCGCCTCACTCACTGCTCCTGGATCTTTGCTTTTCTTCACCTCTTGGGAGTAGCCTCCCTAACCCGCTCACCTCTCTCCGTCATTCTGTACCCCTTACCTGATTCACTTTTCTTCATGATGCTGATCCCTCTCCAGCATTGCTATAGGCTTCCTGTCTGACCCCAAGAATGTGAGTTCCAGGAAGCAGGGGCTGTGTTTGGTTCCCTGCCATGTCCTCACTTCCTAGAGCAGTGCTGGCCCAGCTCAATATGGGCTCTTCATAAACATTGTTGTGTGGGTGACTAAAAGCACACTAAATAAAAGATAGAGGACAGCCACAGGAGAAAGGCAGGCCTGCTTCCATAAGATAACACAAAACCTACATGCGAAATCTAGTTTGAGCAGGGGAGAAAGGCCAGGAGAGCTAGTGGCTTGGCCGGCCCCTCTGAAGGAGAACTGTTGAAAGGAGACATGCATGCTGGGAAAACTGAAATTGCACTGAGGATGGGGTGCCCCATCCTCCCTCCCAGACTGAGGGATGAAGGAGCTGAAGGAAGCGGAGGAACCAGGTTTGGCTGCTGTTTTTTGTTTTTTTTTCCAGGAACCTTGGGTCAACCAGTGTGTGCAATCTGATTATGACCATGGGGACTCTGGGACCAATGGAGCTTAAATCGGGGCAGCACTCTCCCTCAGATTCAGCCAGTGGCAGGCAACTCTGATACTAGTTTCCCAGCCCCTTATTAGGAGCAGGTGCTAAATATCAAAGTTGCCTCAAAGTAGGGTCCTCTTTTGCTTCCTGTTCTTTTTAGCAGAGGAAAAATATGAAAGCCAACACTGACACCACCCGGATCTTCACCCAAAAGAAAATTGCACCAGCAACCAAAAAAAAAATCTTCCTCTCCTCTCCTTAGCCTACTTCAGAAATAATTGGTGTGGTGGCACAAGAGCCATGTCAATCCAGTGTCTTCTTGGGCAGCTTTCCAGTTATGCCCCATTACGGTTCAAGAACTGAACAATTGTGTATACCATCAAGTAAGCAGATGACTTGGTCCAGAGTTTTACTTAACACAAAAGCTTAGTGCACATTCACAGTCCTCCTGAGGCCAAATACAAAATTAGCATCATAAATAAACAAAAATCAAAGAACCGTCAAACACAGGTAGGAGGAATATGGATAACGGCCTTGGGCCTGTATTTGGCATCACCCCATCAGTAACCTTTGACACAAAAGCTAGCATTTATTATTAAACATTAAAGTATTTAGTAACTTTATGTATGTTAATTCAATCTTCAACACAACCCTATCAAGTAGGCACCATTAATATTCCCATTTTACACCTCAGAGAAGGGAAACTGAAGTGATTTGTTGGAAACCATGTAGGTAGAAAATGGCAATGCCAGGATTTGAATCCAGAGGCCACGTGTTCAACATAGAAACATGATCTAGATAGATGCCGATGGCTGCCTGGGCGTATACCAGCTAAGCAGTTGCACTTTCGAGCTCTATGGAGAGGAAAATCACTCTTTTTTATTGAGGGTAGTGGAACTCAGGGGCACCCAACCACTGAGCCACATCCCCAGCCCTATTTTGTGCTTCGTTTAGACAGTGTCTCACTGAGTTGCTTAGCGCCTCACTTTTGCTGAGTCTGGCTTTAAACTTGCCATCCTCCTGCCTCAGGCTCCTGTGCCCAGTGGGGAACTCACTCTCGAGAGCTCACCGTGGGGAGTTGTGACTAGGGAGCATGTGCACTGCACTAGTACGCTGTTCAGAGCACAGGACAATCTCAGGGTGCATTTCTTACTGCATGCCAAGTAGATCCAGCGGTGAGCTCCGATTTCTCCAGCAGGACCACATCTTTCATCCCTGCTTTGGCCAGGTGATAAGCCAGACTCACACCAACACAGCCACCTCCAATTATCACTGTTTCTGCTCTGTCTTTCCATTTTGTTTCTGCAGGCAAAGGTGGTTTTTCCTCTCTGAAAAACAATTTTTTAAAAAATAGTATCAATTTTTACTCAGCTACAGTAGCAGTAGTTTTGCTCTGTGCTTTCTGTCACCCATTTCCCTAGTACTGTGATTCACCTCATGAACACCTAGTGAATGCCCTCATTTAACAATATGGGGCATCTACACCTGGAGTAGGCAACCTAGGTGGGTGATGAAGAGGGGACATTTGGGCCCCCTTCTATATAATGATTCTAGAGCACTGTAGGTAAATAATATAACCAAAGAAATGAGCAAGTAGCTTCTCCCCTCAGAAGAATATAGAGAACAATTTTTCTTATTTAAAAAACACATTTACATGATTCTTTACTTAGAGGATCCAAAAAATTCCACCAGAAAACTTCTAGAATTAATAAATAAATTTAGCAAAGTAGCAGGATAGAAAATCAATACCCATAAATCAAACGCATTTCTATACATCAGTGATGAATCCTCTGAAAGAGAAATTAGAAAAACTACCCCATTCACAGTAGCCCCCCAAAAATGAAATACTTGGGAATCAATTTAACAAAAGAGGTGAAAGACCTCTACAATGAAAACTACAGAACACTAAGGAACGAAATTGAAGAAGACCTTAGAAGATGGAAAGATCTCCCATGCTCTTGGATAGGCAGAATCAATATCATCAAAATGGCCATACTACCCAAAGCGCTACACAGATTCAATGCAATTCCAATTAAAATTCAAACATCATTCTTTATAGAAATAGAAAAAGCAATCATGAAATTCATTTGGAAAAATAAGAGACCCAGAATGGCCAAAACAATCCTTAGCAAGAAGAGCAAATCAGGAAGCATCACTATACCAAACATTAAACTATATTACAAAGCTGTAATAACAAAAACAGCATGGTATTGGCACCAAAATAGACATGTAGATCAATGGTATCAAATAGAAGACACAGAGACAAACCCACATAAATACAGTTATCTCATACTAGACAAAGATGCCAAAAACATACATTGGAGAAAAGATAGCCTCTTCAACAAATGGTGCTGGAACAACTGGAAATCCATATGCAGCAAAGTGAAACTAAATCCATATCTCTTACCATGCACAAAATTCAACTCAAAGTGGATCAAAGACTTAGGAATTAGACCAGAGACCCTGAGCCTAATTGAGGGGAAAGTAGGCCCAATTCTTCATCATGTCAGATTAGGTCACAACTTCCTGAACAAGACTCCTAAAGCACAAAAAACAAAATCAAGAATCAATAAATGGAGCCAGGCACGGTGGCACAAGCCTGTAATTCCAGCACTTTGGGAGGCTGAGACAGGAGAATCGCGAGTTCAAAGCCAGCCTCAGCAATGGCGAGGCGCTAAGCAACTCAGTGAGACCCTGTCTCTACATAAAACACAAAATAGGGCTGGGGATGTGGCTCAGTGGTTGAGTATCCCTGAGTTCAATCCCCAGTACCAAAAAAAAAAAAAAAAAAAAAAAAAAAAAAAAAAAAAAAAAAAAAAAAGAATCAATAAATTGTATGGATTCAAACCAAAACTTTGAATCTTAGCAAAAGAAGCAATCAATGAGGTAAACAGGAAGACTACATTCTGGGAACAAATTTTTGCCACACACACATCAGATAGAGCACTAATTTCCAGGATATGTAAAGAATTAAAAAAAAAAACTTAACACCAAAAAAACAAACAACCCAATCAATAAATGGGCTAAGGAGCTGCACAGAAACTTCTCAGAAGATGATATACAATCAATCAACAAATATATGAAATTAGATAAATGCAATTAGATAAATGCAAATCAAAACTACTCTAAGATTTCATCTCACACCACTCAGAATGGCAGTTATCAAGAATACAAATAAGGGCTGGGATTGTGGCGCAGTGGTAGCGTGCTCGCCTAGCATGCATGAGGCACTGGGTTCGATCCTCAGCACCACATAAAAATAAAATAAAGACATTCTGTCCATCTGCAACTAAAAAAATAAATAAATATCTTTAAAAAAAATACAAACAACAAGAAGTGTTGGCGAGGTTGTGGGGAAAAAGGCACACTCATACATTGCTGGTGGGACTGCAGATTGGTGCAACCAATCTGGAAAGCAGTATGGAGATTCCTTAGAAAACTTGGAATAGAACCACTATTTGAACCAGCCATCCCACTCCTGGTCTATACACAAAGGACTTAAAAACAGCATACTACAGTGACATGGCCACTTCAATATTTATAGCAGTTCAATTCACAATAGCTAAACTGTGGAACCAACCTAGATGCCCTTGGATAGATGAATGGATAAAGAAACTGTGGTGTATATACACAATGGAATATTACTCAGCAATAAAAGAGAATAAAATTATGGCATTTGCAGGTAAATGGATGGAGTTGGAGAACATCATGCCAAGTGAAATAAGCCAATTCCAAAAAATCAAAGGCTGAATGTTCTCTCTGGTAAGTGGATGCTGATCCATAATGTGGGAGGGGACATGGGAAGAATGGAGGCACTTTGGTCAAAGGGAAGGAAAGGGAGGGATGGGACATGGGGATAATAAAGATGGTGGAATGAGATGGACAGCAATGCCCTAGGTCCATGTATGACTGCACGTATGGTGTGACTCTATATTGTGTACAACCAGAGAAGTGTAAATTTGTTTTCCATTTGTGTACAATGAATCAAAATGCATTCTGCTGTCATGTACACCTAATTAGAATAAATGAAAAAACAAACAAACAAAAAACCCACAGGTAACATCATATTTAATGGTGAGGAAATAGAAACTTTGCTCCTAAGATCAGGACTCCTACTCAGCATTGTACTTGAAGTACTGCTAATTCAATAAGACAGTAAAAAGGGAAAGAAAGTATACAGACTGGACAGTAAGATATAATAGAAAGCCAGGTGCGGTGGTGCATGCCTATGATTCCAGGGGCTCTGGAGGCTGACGCAGGAGAATCGCAAGTTCTAAGCCAGACTCAGCAAAAGCAAGGCATTAAGCAACTCAGTGAGATCCTGTCTCTCAATAAAAACAAAATAAGGCTGAGGATGTGGCTCTGCCCCTGAGTTCAATCCCTGGTACCAAAAAAAAAAAAAAAAAAGATAAAATAAAAAGAAATATGCAAATAACATGGTTTTCTTTGTAGAAAATCCCAAAGAATGGACAATTCTTTTCCTAGAACTAATAAGTGAATATTATCTTTTTTGTAGGATCCATGATTAGCATAAAATAGTCAATTGTTTCCGTATATATCAGAAAAAAAACAATTGAAATTTGAAAAAAAACCACATTTATAGCCACTTTATTCCATGAAAAACTATAATCACTATGAAGTTTAGATCTATCAATCTTGGATCCCCTCCTCCTTCCAAGGCTTCCCCAGCTGAAAAGAGCCAGATGGAGAAAAATGATCTGCATCATTTGACGTCCTCACTATGCATGTGCTTAGATATGTGTATTGCTCAGTGTTTAACATATGTATTTGCATGTCTGTCTTCCTAGCTCCTGTCTTTGCATGAGCTTCTTGAAGGAAGGATGTCATGTTCCTCACTGATACTCAGCCCCTGCACAGCACCCACATCTAATATGTGTGCGGAATGAACACATTCAATAACTGTGGTGGTTTAGTCTTAACCTTCTACTGACCATACTGTTCCCATGTAAGTCCCCAAAAGAATGCAATTCTAGTAAAGGTCGTCCTGATTAGCATAGGAGGGTTTTATTAATTGTTGCCACAGTTTATCATTTTGATACATTTTTTCCATTCAGGCATTGTTTTTCTCTTACTCATTCATTTAGTAAGTCCTAAGTTCCTGCATGAACAGGGCACTCTTAGTACATAGCAATGATGAGCCAAATCAGACATTGCCTATCTGTTTTGAAGTTCACAACATAGTGGGAGAGTGGTTTTAGCATCTCATTATTTCTAACTCCATCATTTCTGTTACATTTATCCATTGGCCTTCTACCGCAAGAAAGTGCTTTCCTTTGGCCCCTGTTTCTTTCTTGTTTGTATTAATGTGAATTTATAAATTTTCAATGTATTCAGTGGGCTTTAATCTATTACTGTTTACCATTTATTTTAATGCCAATTGGCCCAGATTTCATCAAAAGAAAATTCCCAGGTCCTTTTGACATGACCACATTATTCCTGGAGTGCTTCTTTATTTTCTGGTGCCATAATATGTTCCAATACTTTTGTTTAGGTGGTTTTTAAATGACTTTCATAGTTTTTTATGTAAGAATAAAAAATTATGCACATATGAGCTAAGAATTTAATCCATTTTTAAATGGCCCACGGATATCTTATAGTTGAGTTGAAGCCATTAGAGTAATGACAAACAATAATAATTTTAAGAGTTCTTTTTTGTGTGTTCAAAAGAAAGAATCTGATTTCTTTTAGGATATTAGCCATATGAAACAAAAAGAATAAAAAAGCTGGGCCCACACGCCTGTAATCCCAGTGGCTAAGGAGGCTAAGACAGGAGGATCGCAAGTTCAAAGCCAGCCTTAGCAAAAGTGAGGCACTAAGCAACTCAGTGAGACCCTGTCTCTAAATAAAATACAAAATAGGGCTGGGGATGTGGCTTAGTGGCCAAGTGCCCCTGAGTTCAATCTGGGTACCAAATAAATAAATAAATAAATAAACAAACAAACAAACAAGAAGATTAGGAAACCTGGGTTTGAGCCTCCATCCAGTCCTAGCTATTTAAGGGAAATCTGGACAAGGATCTCAACATTTCCTCATCTGCAAAATGAAACTGAAAGTTCAGTTTTGCAACATATGTGTGATAAAGTGTTATCAGATTTATAATATTCCTCCTGCCCAGCATTCCATAATGGAATCAGACTATGTAGAATGTTTTTAAATTATAGCTATCTTAAATTCTTTCTGAAATAGAGATGGTTATAAATAAACTCAAAATCAAATAGTAACATAGGAACCATGCAAAAAACCAGGTCACCAATCTTCTATATTAAAAATGGAAAAATTTAAATTGTCTGTTAGAACAAGTACTTTCTAAAATCAAACATCTTCTTAATACTTTAGGATTGGGTATAAAGAACATGCAATTGAAATAGAATCATTTTAATTTTGATTTGTTGAATATAGAACTATGTGTTGCTAATGAATACAGCAAAATACATTTTAGAATAAATGAAAAGTTTATGAATAATACATTTTATCTAATCAGTTTTAAACAGATCAACTTGTTAAATTTGTTTCCTTTTGCACTAGATAAGATACCATCATTATAAGTACTTTTGTGATGTTTTTCAGTTTACAAAGCACTTACACATGCAAATTATTTAAAATTTGCAGCAATCCTGTGAGTTAGGCAGAGCAAATATTATCCCATTTTATAGATGAGGAAACTGAAACTCAGAAGTGTGAGATCACATGCTGTGTTACTGGAGGAGCAGGAAATGTGACTTGGTGGCTATTGTGTTCCAAGCATGAGGGACATGCCTAGCACATCACAGATACCCGGGAAATACTTGTTGAATGAAAAGACGGATGGATGGAACTCAAAAGCAAGTCTTTTGATTCCAGAATTTCATATCAGAAGATGTAAAATTAAAGTTTCATTAACTTCTAAATGATGCTAATGAGCAGAACCACCTTGCAGCCATGAATAATCTGTCAACACAAGGAAGTCAAAAGATGCTCAGCATCACTCTATTTAAATACACACCAGTTAAAATAAGAAAATACCATTTCACCTACCAGATTTAGCAAGGACAAAAAAAAAAAAATGCTACTATAGGAACCAGAGAAGATTCAGTAAGCAAACACACAATGGTAGAGAGTAGGTACACTCTTGTCACCTATTTGGAGAATTTGTTGCTATCTTTCCATCTTTCAAATGTACACAATCTTTTCCCTAACAATTTCACTTTTAAAATCAATTCTATATGTGAATTTCCATAAGTAATCAAAGATAAGAATTTTCATATGTATTTTATTTGTAGTGATAAAACTGGAAATAGTCTATTAGTGAATACACTGCTTAATCATATTATAGAATATCAACAGAATGGAAGACTATGCAGGCATTAAAAAAGAATATGGCAAACCAATATGAAGTGATATGGAACAATTCCCAGGATATATTGATAATTGTAAAAGAGTGTAAGGAAGCCAAAGAATAATACACATGCATCGGCTTTTGCCAACACAGAGACCATCTTTGGTTATGGACAATTTCAACAGCTGTTGGCTGGATCAGGGAGCTGAAGCAGGAAAGACTTTGCACAGATACTTTTTGATACTGTTTCACTTTGTAACTTACAGATAATTCAAGCAGAAATCCCAAGACCCACTTCTTGGAGGTCGAAGCGCTCCTCACTTTGGAGACTGCCTCGGCCCCTGACTCCCATCTGGCAGCCTCCCAGGCGCCGGCTTTGGTGCAGCAGGGGCCCCCACTCACCCTTCCCGGCGGGAGACCCAGCGCGGGTGCACGAGGGAGTCCCGCAACCCGCAGCTCGGCAGCTGGAGGCCCCGAAGCCGCCGCGCGCCCGGGCGGAGCATGATGAGGCCCAGGCAGAAGCCGAGGCTGAGGGCGCAAGGCACCTGCTGCGAGGCCACTTAGCTCCGCTGGGGCCGCGCGGCGGCGGTCGGATCCTCCCCCTGGGCAAGGGGCGGGCTCCTGGACAGTCGCGCGCAGGGAGACCCAGCGCCTGCAGAGTCCTGGCACGATGGTACCAGCAGGAAGTCCCCGGGCCAAGAAGGTAAGTGTCCTTACTTTTTCCTCGCGGAGCCCCTGGCTACTGGACTCGGAGTAACTCAATACAAATCCCTCCTTGGCCCCTAGCCGAGCCCTGGGGCCTTCGCAAGGGCTGGACCCCTCCAAGCCTCAGTTTACCCGATCGCCAGTTAATTAACATTTATGAAGACTTTCCTCGGTGTGGGGCACTGTGGAGAGTACTCTACACAGAGTTATCTCCTCATCTTCACAATTATTCCTATTTTGCAGATGAGGAAACTGAGGCTCAGAGACTCAGGTGACTAGCTCAAGGTCACTGATCTAGTTCAGGTTGGAGGAGGATTTGAAGTCTAATTTAGAAGGCGCACATTTTCCTCCCTCAAGGGATCTGCAACCACTCACTAACCCTTCGGGTCACCCGCCCCAGACCTCCTTGGAGTCTCCCTTACATTTTGGTAAAGGCATCAGCCTTGCCTTGCCAGTCACCCAATGTCCTGAAACACATCCTGTTCAAGGACACCATCCTAGCAGTAGTGTGGGCTGTGTGGGGTCCCCAGATTCTGGCCTCTTTCAGGATGTGATTGGCAGATGTTGACCTTACTCTACCCACCCCCCCCCCCCCCCCCAGTGTCGGGAAGGTGAGGAGGGAGGGAAGGGAGGACTAAACAAAATTAATTAGAAAGGGTATTAACTTGGAGGAAAGGCATGCTGAGGATCCTTCAAAACGACCCACCTGAGTTGCGTAATTCAGAACACAGGAGGATCACACAGGCCTGGAAATATGCACCACTGATTTACTAATATTAAAAAATTACAAACAGCCAAGATGCCCTGCAATAGGGGACTCTCCAAATAAATTGAGGTTCAGTCACTTAACAAGATACCAGGCAGCCAATGAAACAATATGAGAACAGGAAGAGTGTTTTGACAATGTTGTTAGGAAAGTATACCACAGACCAGCCTCAGCTATATAAAAGCATTTATATACACTTGCTGTAAGGGAGGACGCAACAAAGATAACAGTTATGCAAGATGTGGAATATGTTCTGATTATAAAAATAAAAATATGGGCATTGAGGGAAATAAGGTTAATGAAAAAACAAAGAAGCAAAGAACATTGTGCTGACTTCTTCATTTTTGCAGTTCATTTTCTTAAAAGGGTTTTAAAAATGTCCTGTCCCTATTTAATTCCTTCAAGCCCTCTGCTCCTGCAACACACTGAGGTTATCCCATGCTAGTAGTCAACATTAATGTATACCTGGGAGTTGAGGTGTTAGTGAGAAGGGACTTATATCTGCGCTCGCCTCAGCTAACAGGTGAAGAGAAACCATTTAATTTCCACAGAGGTTTCTTTTAATTCTTAAAACGAAGAGTAGTCCTGCTGGTGATTCCAGGCAGATGGGGCTGCTATTGTAGGCAGATTGGGTCTTCTGGCCACCTTCTACCACAGGGTGAAGTTGTTTTCCTCCTCTGAATATGAATAAAATCCCCTTGAAGCAGATCTTACATCATAGGTATTGATATCTGCAAAAGGTGTACATAAATGCACCCCAGAGCCCACTCTCAGATCCAAAGCAGGCTCACGGCCAAACTAAAGAAAAGGATGGAAAAGGAAAACATAAATGTACTGCAAAATTGACAGTGCTCTTAATTGTACAGAATCTTGTGATTCTGAAAGCTATCTTTAGACTATACTGGTGTACTAATTAATTAATTATACCTGTGTACTAATTAATTGAGGGGGTAAGGATAACAGGGAAAGGAGGGCTAAAATGCTCTGAATTCAAATTTTGATGATTTAGTTATTTTGCTATGGCTTTATAGAAAAATGGCAAATTTAAAGTGTTGGGCGAACACACCCAGCTAACAGATGGAAATGTTTTGCTTTGACTCGGTATCCTAAAGGCAGTCAATATGTACTATAATTTTCTTAAAGCCCTAGCTAATTTTCTGCTAAAGTGTAACTTTCTTTTTCTCCTCAGGGCCAAAATTCTAGCATAGATGAAATATCTGACATTTTCAAAACAGCCCTGTCTCTCTAATAAATTGTCAGCACCACATATTAAGGGTCTCCTCTTTGTTAACTGCTAGAGGAGGGATATAGACAGATAAGATGCCACCTGTCCCCATGCATTACATAAACCAAGTAGGAAACGGGCGAGTAAACATGTTGCAGTACAGGTGGAGGCTGGGATGGAAGATGTTAAGTAAGACACAGGAGAAGGGCAATCACAAACAGGGGTGGGTCTGGTGAGGCTCTGCTCAGGCAGCAATGGAAGATTGTTCCAGATGGAGTGGATTGCATGAGAGACCATTTCAATAATCCAATGGCTGAGATGATGGGTATAGAAATGCTTCATACATAAACTTGTTTTAACCCTGTGGGAGATTAACCCATAACATCAAAATTATGTTCTTCCCCCCTAGAAGTGTTTGGTTGCAATATTAAAGTTAATTATTAACTGGGTTAACACAAAGTTTGATTTTTCTCAACCAGAAAGAGGTCTAAAGATGGGCAGTTCATGGCTGCTGCAGCTACTCAAGGATGTCATTAAGAAGCCAGGCTTGAGGGGCTAGGGTTATGGCGCAGTGGTAGCGTGCTCGCCTAGCACGCGGGAGGCACTGGGTTTGATCCTCAGCACCACATAAAAATAAAATAAAGATATTCTGCCCACCCACAACTAAAAAATAAAAAATATTAAAAAAAAAAAAAG
>PVHX01010299.1:0-68089 GCA_004024805.1 Geosciurus inauris
TTAAGGGTCTGAGTTAAAAAATCAGCTAAGATCTACATTTGTTTACTTCTAAATGTGACCCTCATTTTTCTCTAACAGTTTCTAAAACTCTATGCTTATATTTTGTATTAGGCATTTTTATAATAATGTGTCTTAAAATGTATGTATTGTGATTTTATATATTGTAGTCCTATATGTCTGCTGTATTTTAATTTTAACCCCATTCATAGGCTTTGGAAATTTTTCTGATATATTTTATTGAAGAGATTGTGTATCCCTTTAACTTATATTTCAGAGCTTTTATCTATCCCAATGAATCCTAAATTTGTTCTCTTAATGTTATTCCAGATTTCTTAAATATTCTGTTCGTGATTACTTAACATCTTTTCTTTATGGTCAACTTTATTTTAAAGATTACATACGTTGTCTTCATGAACTGAAAATCTGTCTTCAAAGTGGTCTTATCTATTAGTGATGCTTTCCATTACATTTTGAATTTGGTTTATTGAGTCTTTTACTTCCAGCACTTCCATTCTTTTTCAGAGTCCTTATCTCTTTATTGAAGGGATCATTCACTTCCTGTTGTTTCTCTTTTATTTTACTCCTTACTTCTTTTAAGTAAAAAAACCATTTTGATTATTAACTATCTAAATTCCTTCTCTGACATTTCCTCTACTGTGTTGTCAAGGAAGTCAATCACTGGAGCATATGGGATGACTGGGATGGTTAGTGTCCTTGTTTTTTATATTGTTTGTATTTCTACCTATCTATTGGTATAGTTTTCATTTCTTCTTTTAAGCAAAACCCTACTTTGTGAACTTCTTTTTCTTAAGAGCTCTGGGTTGGGTAAATATCATATAATTATATTTTAAGTCAATATGTGACCAGCACTACTTTAATAGATGTAACTGAACCCTATTTAATATAATCACTTCAGGGCCATGCCTCATTCTATTCAAACTTATAAGAAATAAAACAAACAACAACAACAAAAAAAATCTTGTTGTTATTGTTCTCTAGGCTTCCACAAATCCAGGTATAAACTTGTAATAAAGTTTTGGAATAGGTCAAAAATTAGTTATTAAACTTCATGTATTTACTATAACTTTAAATAAGGGCTAAAATGGTGGAGGCAGAAAGATTGGACAAGAAGAAAAGAGCAAAAACAAAAAAAGAGAAAAAGAAAGAGAGAAAAGTAAAATATACAAAAGAATAATTCACACCAAGATAGAAAGGAAAAATAGATGAATGTTGGGTATTGAGGTAGTAGCAAAAGGTGTAAGAGGATGGCTAAGGGGTAAGAGAGCAAATGTAAACTAGAACTAAGAAAATATAGATAGGAAGATTGATTCCAATTAATGCTTTCAAACGTTATATGAAGTGCATTCAAATGAGTTAAAGATACAAGGTTGACTATTAGGATAAAAATTATCATTCAATTTAAAAAGTTATTTATTCAATCAAAGTTGATATTAGAGCTATGTATTATAAACTATGTTAAAGTGAAGAAAATTCTTGTTGAATCCTGGTTTGAATTTCACTAGGGTTTGGACATTTAACAGATGTCCAGCAGTCTAACTGTGGACTGCACAGAGGCTCGGGGGTCAATTCCCTAGTTTCTATGAACCTCCCACAGCAGCTTCTGATTTGTTAGCTCAGAGGTCTGCAGCTGCTACTAGGCCTCTGAGCTAACAAGTGTTGTGTTGGCTATACAGTACAGTGTTGTGTTGGCTGTACAGTACAGTGTTGTGGCATGGCTCTATCTATTGTGTGCAGGAGTTTAGAATGCAGTCTCTGAAGTGTCCCTGTGATTGCTGTCTATCACCATATATCTGTTCCCCTCTATGTCATCCCCTTTTGCAGTGGGGGAGATCCTGGAGGCTATCTGTGAGTGCATGAACTCAGGTTTGGGGATTTTTACAGGTGTTTTGTAGTGCAGACATAGTCCCCTGGCTGATGCTGCTCTCTAGGGTACTATAGTGAAGGGACTCAGGTTATTCAGGTAGACTCTAGCTTCAGGTGGATTTCTAGCTTCCCCAGGCTATAAATGGTGGATGTTGACTCCTTCTGTTGACTATAGCTGATGCAAGATCCCAGCAGGATTTGAACAATGCTCTTTCCTTCACCAATTGTGATCATGGGTCAGGCTGGGTTCCAGTTAAGTTTGGAAGCAACCATTTCCTATTTTTTTTTTTTTTTTGGCTCTGGTAAGCTTCTGCCTTAAATTATCTCCCTCTGGCTCTCTTTGGGGGTGCCTTCAGCTTAAATTTACTGGAGTATTCAGGGAATTTATCCTACCATCCTTCTGTTCATGGATAACACCATCTGGGAACCAGATCTCTATGTCACTGGATATTCAAGCAGCTTCCCTCTGCTATGGCCTCACCATCCTGGGGACTATCCCTGGGCTTCCCACGGTGCTCTCTCCCAATGTCAGTGGTCTGGGCCTGGTGAATACACTTTCCTCTGTATAGATCTGTTGAGCAAGATGTAGAACAGCATAGGCAACCAGGTCAAGATGGCAAATAAAGAGACGAGGGGCAGGGCCAGCCCAAAAGAATATGGAGAGGGTCTTTCCAGTTAATGAAAGTGCTCATGGACACAAGCAGGGACCCAGTCAGACTGACACTGCCTCTAAGTGGGAGATCCAATAGAAAAACTAAAATAGACAAGTGGACACAAGGGGCACCAGTGAATAATAGTGAGGACAGCATGGACAAGGGAGGAGATAAGGAAAGGAGAAAATTCCAGAGACCCCAAAAATAACTTGCCAAAACTTTCCCACCAGATTCCTGGCCCAAGGGCCTCTTCTCTTTGGAGCTTCTTGCTCCCTGTGTCCTGTTGTTCAGTTCTTTGCTGAATGAAGCAACTATCCCAATGCCCCTAGATGGTAACATCTTCACACTTTGTCTCTCTTTACAAAATGCTTTTAGGTATATGAGCTTAAGAGATTTTCCTCCCCTTGCCTTGTTACCCTTCTCCTCTTCCTCTCCCCAATTCTGGGTTTGGGATTAGGGGATGCTGCATGTATTTCCTACTGTGATAACCCATCTTTATCTCTCCATGTCTTAAACTTTGTAATACTGAGTCTTAGACCACTTATTTTGTCATCCACCTCTCCATTCTGCTTTTCCTTCACTGCCTCCTTTCTGTGTTGTGAGAAAAGTGGGACTTGCATCCTAACTTGCTTCTGCTATCTTCCCACAATCCCTTCCTTTCTTTTAAAGAAAGAAATGAATTGAAGAAAGCTTGATCAAAACTTGGGAGAAGCACCTAATCTATCTCCCCCTTTGCAGGACTGTTTCAATACTCTGGTCACTCTTTCTTCAGTCTTGCTGACTGACTGTTTGTCTTTCCCTTGGATGGTAGATTTACAAGGATAACATGAACAGAAATCCTACATCATAGAATGTCAGCTAATTGGGCCCCACTTGACATTTTACATATAATTAATTGCATTTGATAGAAATTTAAATTAATGGAACGTATAAATAAATGAGCAGAATATGTAACTTGTTCTTGTGCATTGATTATCTTGGTCATTTTAATTATAAGGAGATGCTTTGTAAATCAACAACTATTTAGGGTTTGATGCTTAATATTATTGTAGTACAAATTGGAGAGATCGATATGAGTCTAATAAGTTTTCTCCTAAAAGACTAATTAAAGCATGTCCCTGCTGGGCCATATGGACCAGTATACCACCATTTCAAAGGGCAGTGACTATAAGGAATTCAGTCAGAATCCCATAAAATATATCAGGATTAAACCTGCATAACAAACAAAAGAATCATTTTCTAATCTGCTTCTTCTCTATCTTTGTTCCTTAAAAATTGAGTTCTGAGTTTTATGGATTCCATGAATTCCACAAATATGGCCTTTAGAGATGTTACTATACATTTCTTCATTTGTGTTAATTGGAGGATTTGAGGACAAAGATTCCAAATCTGTTCAGGTCATTCCTTTGTTGAATCCAAGGCTCTTACATTCTGCATGCTAGGCAGAATGTTGTAAGTGGAACTGGAAACTTGCTTATTAAAATGTAACATTGACCTCCTTCACCTATACTTAGGTAAGGTCAATGATAAGAAAGTCAATATTTAATTTATATTAATAAATAAAAAACAAAGTTTAAAAAGGCATCATTGCTATGATAATTTTATGATGAAATTAAAATCTACAAATGATTTCCCAAGTTTCTTGCTCTTTAAATTTTATTCTTATGTAGGTTTATCATTTTCTAGACTTACTCTTGCATGAAGAATATTTTGCAGTCTCTTTAGCTGTAGCAAAAATCTATCCTAGAGTACAGGGTATCTATTTCAGCAGGATTCACAATAAAAGAAGAATGGCATCCACATGGATCCAGAGCTCAGCCTGTTTCATTAAACTGATAATACCTTCCCAGCTTCATGGTCTGAAATATGTCCTCCTGCTGGTCCTCATTATTATCACCTTCAGTGATGCCTTTTCAAGCCCGTTGTCATACAGCGTGCAGAATCTCAGTGCTGTCAGGAGCATCATTATCATCTCTGTCAATGAGTACATAAGCATCTGACCCCAGAACTTTTCAAAGCTCACTACTCCCTGCTAGGGATTTTGAGAAGGAAAAAAAAATAGTGTATGTCTGTATCTATACAAATATTTCCTTTTCACTTAACTTCTCTCTCTTTCTCTCTCTCTCCCTCTCTTTCTTTATACAAATATATTTAGAGATATATAAATAGATACATTTTAATACATGTGTCTATTATATAGAATGATGAAATTTAAATGGAAAATAAAATCTTTATATTTTCATTTCTTAAAATAAATTGAGAATAATGGTCTGAATATTTTCTCTGACATTTATTCTTTTTTACCTTTTGATGGATGTTATGCAACATACCAAAAAATAAAATAAAACCCAGTTTTAATGGCAGAAGCAATCTCAATTTTCTTTAAAACATTTTAAGTAAAATATAAAAAGGAGACATCTCAGTGCTATATCCAGAACTAATAAAATATTACCACTTTACAATGCATAAAATTATAATGTCTTTGTAGCAGCATCTGCATAAAGGAGAAGATGAATTGTGATTTTGTACTAAATTTGCAAGTACAGTAATAACAGAGAATTAAAAACTTAGACAACTTGTTCACATTTTCAACATTGATTAAAAAACAAATGCTCTATTAGTCTGTTGAGCACTCAATTTGAAGGAACACTGTTTTGGACCTCAGAATATAATATGAACTGAGGATTAAAGATACAGTTTTGAAAGGAAAAAAGATGGTGAAATTTTAGCCTTATATTTCATTAAATAAGAGTTTTATTTTCATATTGAAATATAAAGCACATTTATACATACAACAGACAGCTAAGAAGGTATTATTTAAATAAATTAATTCTGAATTAAATAAATATTGTATAAATATTATTACTGCCCATGAAAATATCCTCATAAGAATAAGAGTCTCTTAAAGAAACCATGAATCCAAACCTCTAGTACAAAAAGACATATTTGTCCAAGATATTTTACTTTTTATAATTTCACATAGATCTAGATAGATATCAATATATGTTTCAAATGTATTGCAAATCTTTCATCTGGAATCATGACTACCTGGTACAATATTTATGATCTTTAAAAAGATGTATTTCTTTCTATTCCTCATGAAAGTATAATGGAATTGTTTTATTGCTTTACTAAAACAATTATCTTAATATAACATAGAAATCTATTATTGGAAAATCATGATAATTGTATTCATTCCATGAAGACAATCTGATAACACATCAGATGTTCAATTGCGCAGTGTCTCAGGAGAACACCAGCGTCTGGAAGGAAAGTGATTCAACATGAGAGGAAATTCTGAAACTGATTAAGAATCCTCTGCTCTTTTACTATACTTAATACATATTATTAAATGCTTCTGAGAAACTACGAACATGTGAGCATGTTAAATTTTCTACTGTAATAAAGATTTTATAACAAAACTTAAAAGAAAATCACAACTCTATAGTTTTCTTTAGAACATTTTTCAAGAAATGATCTTGGTCTAGACTAATTCATCACATTTTTACTAGCTGGTAAATTGCCAGTATATATAAAATCACAGACAACACACAAATTAAGGTTCAAAATATATCCATGGTTTTAGCTAAATTCTGAATCAAACAATTACTTATCAAGGAACTGTTACAAAACTTAGTGATGTCTTAAAGAAAACGTATAAATTAAATTTTGCAATAATGGGCAAGTATTTCCACATGTATAATGTTCTTATATATACATAAACAAAATTTAAGTGATTTAACTTAATTGTTGTTTGCCAAAGCTAATGATCTAAACAGGGTATATGGAATGTGTCTTAGTCCAATACTGTACCCTGGAGCTATCTTTCCTGGTTTGTATTTTGCTGTCCATCTTTGGGTGTGATGGGGAGAATGAAGCACAATTGCCAGGCTAAGGAGAGAAGAATGTTTGCTTTCTAAAAATAATTTCAAGATTCCCTTGTATTACCAAAAAATAAATAAAATTTACTAAGAATGTAAAATGAAAGTAAAAATTACATATATACACACATTTCATAAGTTTAGGTTGAATTTTATAAACTATATGAAATAAATTCAACACTATGAAACTATGAGAAAAGATACAAAGCAACCTAACATTCATTGGAGCTAAATGTGTGGAATAAAATAGACCTGCAGTGACACAAATTAAAGAGATTTTTAACTAGAAAATGGAAAATTCTAATCACAGAAAAACACAACATAAAGGGAATTAACAAAGGTTTAGAATCACTCTGTATACAGACCTAAATTTCCTAAACTACACAAGCAGAATTTGTAAATAGTATTAGAGATCCTATAGGAGAACATACAATAAAATAAAAATTGTAAAGCATATAAATAAGCAATAATGGCATTTACCTAATTTATTATCTCTAATGGCAATTATATAGCCAAATACAATGTGTCCAAAATCATACAGGAAAGTAAACTACCTGATTCATATCAGAGTTCTAACTTATATTTATCCTCTTATTGGGAAAAAATAAAGCTACTACAAAAATGGAAAAGGCAATTACAATTTAAAGTAGATTTTATAGACAGTTTTTATTTTGTCTATCCAGCATCCATTCCTGCTTCCTATAGAAGTGATACATCACTTTTGGTTTGGGAATTTGCCTTTTCCCCATTAGA
This sequence comes from Geosciurus inauris, assembly GCA_004024805.1. NCBI lineage: Eukaryota > Metazoa > Chordata > Mammalia > Rodentia > Sciuridae > Geosciurus > Geosciurus inauris. Next base: position 7,172 of record PVHX01010299.1, read on the forward strand.
TAACATGTATTGTACAGATTCAATGAATTAAATTAAAGCCTAATGTAATCGCTTTGGAAGTAAACAAATTAAAGCCTAATGTAATCGCTTTGGAAGTAAACAAAAAAATCGTTTGGAAGTAAACAAAAAAGCAAATGCTTAGATTTGTTCTTCAGAGTTGCTGAGTTAACAAATGAATTCTTCAACTCCTAAAAATTCATGCAAAGTCAATGTACAACCCAGTAATATGGGATGGAAAAATACGAACAATATATTAATAAGATCCTTCCTATTCTGAACTGTCTTTCAAAAGGAAAGACTTCATCCACTGCCTGGGATTCCTAATAAATTTGATTTCAAGACAAGAAATCAAAGCTTAATTCTGGTAATCTTGTTTTATTCCTTTCCTTTCCCCATTTTTTTCTCCCATTGATCTGGGTTAGGAATGAAATTCTTTTTGCTATCATTCCAGTATTTCAAGACTTTCTACGATACCATGGCTACTCTAACTTTATGGATAGGTGTAGTTGAAAGGCTGCACAATGAAGAACCATCTGTTCTAATACTTGACTATTAAAAAGCAGAACTTTACTGAGTTATTCTGTTTAACAATGCCACATTGGAGCTTAATAAGTTTTCCACCATTTGTTTCTGAAATTCCTTATATTTTTACCTGTCTCCTATTTTATGTCATCCTGCCTTGTTCCTCCTCATTATTTTCCCCTCAGGGGTGTTCACTATTTAAGAAACATCATGTCTATTGAGAAGGCAATGGATTTTCTAAACTTTTTTTTCTTATCATCTTCAATTTTATAGGTGAAGATATTCTGCTGTTGTTTAAAATATATTGCATTTCATTTTGTCTTTACCCAAAATTCAAGATGATAATTTTCACTAGTCGATATTAATGAACATCAGTAGAGCACATACTAAGTACTCTTTTGTTTTTCCATTTACTCTACGTATGAAGGAACCTTTTCAGATACATGATGGAGAATAAGTTAATCTATGTAATCCCCATTGCATTTACTGTCCCCTAAAATATCATGTGTAAAACGTAGCTTTCTTGTGATAAGGTTGAATAATTTTCTACATTTGCCAAGTAATTACTGAGAAATTTCATCTGCTTTAATTAATTTCTGGATTTATAATCTAAACTCAATTATTAGCCAACACCTAATATCTATGATATAAAGAATGCATAACTAACACCAGTTTTTATTCTTCTGAAACTATATTGATTTACACCTGAGGACTACTTGATCTAGCTGGGAACATATCAATTTCAACCTCCTCTATTGCCCTGAGTTCCTTAATTGTTTTCTGCCTTTTTAAAATGTTTTTACTACTTCATTATAATTATACATAGTAGTGAGATTCACTGTGACATATTCATATATACACATAATATAATTTACTCTCATTTGTTCCCTAGTATTACCTCTTTCCATCCTTCCCTCTCTTGCACTTCCTCAAGTTTTCTGGTTTTTCTTTTATTTATTTACATGAAGTTTTTTTCATTCATACATTATAATTACACATAAAAGGTTTCATTGTGCTATATTCATACATCCATAGAACTTACTTTGGTCACTTTTATTCCCCAGTTCTTCCTTCTCTCACTGCCTCCTGCAACCCTGACCCTTTATTCTCTTCTACTGATCTCTATTTCTGTGAAATCACTTCCCCATATTTGAATTCCTTTTTTCTAACTTCTTCTGCATGTGAGGGAAAACTTTTCATCTTTGATTCGCTGAATCTGCCTTATTTCACTCCTCAGAGAGAAGTATCTGTGTAATGGAGAAAGAGCCTTCCACACTTGGAATCACTGATAAAGGGAGATACAATGAAAGTGTCATAAAAATTTCTCCAGTTGTACACAAAACTCACATTATTTTTATTAAAATTTCTCTTGTTCTCTCTCTTGCTCACTAGCTCTTTCCCTTCACAAATGCTTAATTATATTTACCTCCATAATTTTGAGAAGATAAATGTCTGTTGTCTAAGCTATCACATCTACAGTATTAGCTGCCCAAACTAATGCAGTTTTATAGTAAGATCTTAATGTAGGTTCAACTTGATTTCTCTAATGGGTAATGATGTTTAATGTCTATTAATGTGCTATTTGTCTTCCAAGCATCCCCTTGAATGACTGTTGAAATAATCCATGATGAAGCACATGAGGCAGGCAACTTAACTTGCTATAGGGAAAAATAAACCATTTTTTTGGTATGGAACTATGACAAGACTGATGATTTCCCAGATGCTAAACTTCAAAAGATCTCTTTGAAATTAAAAGAAAAAATGAAGTGTTCTTTTCCTGAGCATGAATAAATGTTAGTTATATTAAATCACACATATGGTGGCACTGTATTTTTGTTTTATTATTTAGCCACAACATAATCTAAACAATCCTGGCTCATGCTTTTATTGATGCTATAAAAAAAAAAGAACTAATAAACAACTTTCATCATATCTTATGTTAGATATTTCTACATATTTTGTTCTCCTCAATTTCTCCAAATATTTTTGTTTTTATTATTTCTATTCTTCAGTTCTCTCTTTTTTCCTCCATCCCGCCCTCTCCATTGATGTCTTGTTTCTCCTGTACTGATTTCCTTCTATTTTCATGAAACTCCCCTGCTTGTTTAAATTCCTTTTTTCTATCTAGCCTCTTTTGTGTGTAATAATATTCACTATGGTTTTAGTTTGTAGATCCTTAAGAGCTAATGAATTTGCATACTTTTATGTGCTTCCTTGCCATTTAATTATCCTCTTCAGTGATGACAATAGATGCAGAACACAATAGAGAGCCCAGAAATAGACAGGGATAAATTTAGACAACTGATTTTGAAAAAGGATGAAGAAAATTAATAGAGCAGAGAGGCTTTTTTCAACAAATTTTGTTAGAACTACTTGATATCCACAGGTAAAAAAGTGAATCTAGACACCACCCATGCACTTCACAAAATATAACCCAAAATAGTTTATAGACCTAACTGTGAACTATTAAACTCCTAGAAGTTAACATAGGAGAAAATGCACGTGACCTTGGGTATTTAGATATAACACCAAAGACATGATCCATGAAAGAAATAATTGTTGAGCTGGATATCATTAAAATTAAAAATCTACTCCACAAAATATACTATAAAGGGAATGAAAGACAAGTCAACAACTTGGAGAATATATTTGCAAATGATGTATCTAATTAAGGATGATCATCTTAAATATAAAAAGAACCCTTAAAGCTCAAAATGAGAAAATCACATTAAAAAATGTGACAAAGATCTGACCTAAACAGACCCCCACCAAAGAAGATACACAAATGACAAATCAACATAGGACTGTATGTGTCATATATCATCCCATGCTATGAGGAAAATGTGAACTAAAAAAGAAAGCTAAGCAAAGAGATACAACTTCAACCTATGAGATTCACCAAAATCAAGAACATTGGTAACACCAAACTCTGGTGGAGATGTGTAACAACAAGAACTTGTGGAATGAAAAACAATGATAATTTTATATCACTTTGTAGTTTCTACCAAATTTTTTACTTAGTACCATTTTGTATTTTGTATATTATACTCCAAAATAGCATTTTATCATTTGTACAAGTGTACTTTATTGTACCCAATCTGGCTGTTTCTTACAAAACTAAAACTCTGACCATATATATGATCAAGCAATTTTACTACTAGGTATTTACTTAAAGAAGTTAAAAACATATGTACATGCAAAATCTTATGTATGAATGTTTATAGCAGTTTTATTCATAATTACAAAAATTTGGAAGCAATAAAGTATCTTTCAGTGGGTTAATAAACTGTCATATATCCAGACATGCTAAAATAAATGTGCCATAATGACATGAATAAAATATAAATATATATTTCTAAATGAAAGAAGGCAATCTTAAAAGTTATATACTGTATGATTTCAACTATGTGACATTCTGGAAAAGATAAAACTATGGAGAACATCAAAAAATCAATGGCTGCCATGATTTTTGGGGTGAAGAGTTGAGTAAGGGTGAACAGGCAGAGCACAGAGGATTTTTAGGGCAGCGAAAATACTCTATAGTGTTATAATGGTGAATAAATATTATATGTATATTCAAGTCCATAGAATGTTCAAAACCAAAGTGAAGCCTAACGTTATCTATGAATTTTAGGTGATAATTAAGTTTTGATGCAGATTCATTAGTTATAACAAATGTACCATTGTGATTAAGGGAAGTTGGTGATGGGGGAGGCTGTACATGTGTGGGAAATTTCTGTACCTTCCTATCAGTTTTGCTGTAAGCATAAAATGTCTGAAACAAACAACAAACAACCAAAAAGAGGTTGTCTCTAAAAAATTTGGATGAAAATTACTCTCCAAATTACTGGCTCTTTTTTTCCAGTTAAACAATAATTTAGATATGTGACAGGATGTTTCAAATGCACTTACAAATCATTTTCTTTTCAGATGGATCATTCAGGTAGGCCCTATCTAAGCCCAAGACTATTTAAAGGCAAATAGTAAGACAAATGATAATGAGAGAGAAATAGAATTAAGAACATCAAGCCCAGTCATTTTCACTAGTATAGTCTACTGAATTTGTGTTCATATGAAAACTTACACAACATTAATACCACCTTCATTCATAACTGCTCCAAACTGGAAGCAATCAAGGTGTCCTTAAATGGGTAATTGAATTAATAAACATCTACACAACTGGATATTACTTGCTAATTTTTTTAAAGGCTATCAAAACAAAAATGTGAAGAAGATTTATGTTTGTATTTCTAAAGAAACCACTCTGAATGGCTATATTCACTATAATCTCAGTTACATGATATTTGGAATAGGCAAGTTTTAGAAACAAGTAATATGCCAGTGGTTTCCAGGAATTTGGAGATTTGGGGAAAAAATAAAAGATGAAGAACTGGGGATATTTGGCATGGTGAAACTATAATTTTGAGAACATAATAATGAATATTTGAATTCCAAATTTGTCCAAACATATAGAGCCTCACAAAAGTTAATCTTCATTTATGCAGAATTTAAAAAACATTTAGGAGGTCAAGAATCCCAGGACAGAGCCGGGTGCGGTGGCTCACACTTGTAATCCTAGCACTTTGGGAGGCTGAGACAGGAGAATCACAAGTTCAAAGCTAGCCTCAGAAACAGTGAGGCGCTAAGCAACTCAGTGAGACCCTGTCTCTACATAAAACACAAAATAGGGCTGGGAGTGTGGCTCAGTGGTCGAGTGCCTCTGAGTTCAACCCTTGGTGCCAAAAAAAAACAAAAGAATCCCAGGACAGGATGCAGACTGTGAAAAAATAATCTAACTATTGCAAATGTATGAAACAATTGATTTAAGGGGTGGCGGTAGGGAAAAAGGACAGAACTATGTGACTTTAGAAAGGAATAAAGTCTGTAAGATTAAAATAACAGGAAGTACACTTCCCTGTCTGATAATGTTAGGGTATAGGTTAATAATTTTGATACTATAATACATGAGAGTTGTAATTAGTTAAGTAAATTGGTGGTAGATCACAGGAGCCAGTTTTCTCACTATAACAGTGAAAGCTCATAATAAGACAGGAAAGGATAGAATAATTTATGCTGTAACTAGTTAGCATTGCAGAAATCAGTACTAACTCATATTTAGCATAACAGAGGGATTTATTTGAAGATAAATGAATAAGTTAGTAGGTAGATAAATAAAGTCTTGGATTATAACCTAAAATATAAATATCCAGATTTCCGTAATGATATAAATAAATGATTGAATATATAAATAAATGGGGAAGAAAAGATAATCTCCCATGCAAAATTCCAAATTTACATAGATGCTTTGTCTTTAAGTGGGCTGCACAAAGACTTTCCTACCAAAGAATGGAGCATGGAAGAGAAAACAATAGAGGAATTTGACAGTGGTTGAGTCTGATAAGTACTACTTTCATTTATCTGGACTATCAAATCAACATCAAAATGATAATCCAATTGATAGTATTTACTATGATGTAAATGTCACCATACTTTTCTCATCATTTTCCCTAAAACACTAGGAGGAAAAAATAATCCAAAGCCAAGAGAAGGTAATTTTTAAAAATTCTTGACTAATACTCTCCTGAGAAGTCAGATCAAAAATAAGAAAGAAATTAAGCTTAATTGAGCCTGAAGAGTCATAACTACTAAAGGTAGTGTTATATGTTAATTGGGGTCCTGAAATAGGAAAAGGACATTAGAGGAAAGTTATGTAGACTTTAATTGTGCCTTATCCATACTGGTTCACTAATGTTGAAAAATATGCCATAATGATATAAGATATTAGTTCTATAGGAATACCTAATGACAGGATTTTTTATGAGCCTAAAAATGATATAAAAATATTTTTAAATCAATTTATTCATCTCCAATCACTCAATTACAATTGATTTAAATAATAATTCTGATGACTTCTGTATTTTTATTTCTCAACATAATTCTTAATTCTCATTTTATCAATCTATCAATGCCATTTGACATAGTTGCTGTCTCATTCCTCTTTTATATGATTTTTAGGATATATTTTGATTGTCTTTCTACTAGAGTGTTGCTCCTTCACATCTTCCATTTTGGTCCTCCCCTCTGTCAAGACTAGTCCCCCAGAACTAACCACAGATCCTATTCACTTTAATTTTACTTACTCTGTGTTAGCCATAATTCTAAGAAAGGTGGTCTTCCAAGATTATTGGCCCTCATTGTTCAAATATATTAAGAAACCAGGTGTGGTGGCGCAATCCTGTAATCCCAGCACTTAGGGAGGCTGAGACAGGAGAATCGAGAGTTCAAAGCCAGCCTCAGCAATGGCGAGGCGCTAAGCAACTCAGTGAGACCCTTTGTCTACATAAAACACAAAATAGGGCTGGGGTTGTGGCTCAGTGGTCGAGTGCCCCTGAGTTCAATCTCCAGTACCAAAAAAATTAATAATAATAAAAAATAAATAAATATATAAATATATAAATATAAAGAAGTTTTGTAACAGGATTTTTAAAAATGGGTTTAAATTTCCCAATAATTTTTTTTTTTTCTCAGACACACAAATGATCAAAGTAAGACTGACCCAAACCTAGACCCTTTTAGAGCAGATTGTTTCCCTGGCTGGTGTCAAAAAAGAAAGTCAGAGACAAAGTAGCAGAAGTATTCAGCCCAACTTTGCTGGCTTAAAGATGGAAGGGTTCATATGCCATGAAAAACAAACAGGACCTAGAGCTAAAGAGTGTGTTCCAGTTAACCATTAGCAAGAAAATGGGAGTTTTAGTTTTTCAATCACAAACAAATTAATTCTTCCAATAAGAATAATGTTGGAAGCAGATTTTCTGAAGAGCATTCAGATAAGAAAACAGCTTAGCAGACAGCAAGATTCAAGCCGTCTGACAACAGTGAGACCCTAGTTGAGAGCCCAGCTACACTATGCCAGATTCTTCTGAGAATCTGTGAGGCAATGTTTGTGTTGCTTTAAACACTGTGTAGTCATTTGTTATTTAGCAATTAAAAACTAAATGGAAGACATTCAACTAACACACCAAGATGGATGTTTATATCCACAAATTCCCTCAACTTCAGTCTCACCTCTATTAACATGTATCCTAAACCCAGTATGTATGAAACCTAACTCTACATAATTACTTCCTCATAATGATTCCCCTTCTCCATGTTTCTCATTTTCAAATTGTCAGAATAAAAATTTCACTTTACCTTTAAAATCTTCTATTTTTCCTTCATTTATTCTTTCTTCTACTCTTGATTTCTTTGTGTAGTTCAAAATTTCTGACATCACATCTCTTACTGCCTTAAATATTTTGTTTTTTGTTTTTATCAGAACAAATATAAAATATAATTCCATTGTCTTCTATTTGCATTAAATATACATATTTAATTCTTTAAATATGTATATTTTTGCTTCTATTTTCTTCTATTTTGCTTTCTATTTTTCTTTTTCTTTTTTATTTCTTTAGCTGTCTTCACTATTTTCCCTGTCATTTGTTTATATCAACATGAACATGAGATGTCTAGGTATGCATAGTTTGTTTAATGCTGCAAATTTTGGAAAATTTGTGGCCAAATACTCCTCATATTTTCTGCCCCATTCTCTCTTCCTATTTGACATTCCAATATTTTATGGTAGATATTGTCCCAAAACCCTTGGATGCTTTGTTCCATTTATTTGTTACGTTGTTGATTATTTTTATTCTTGTTTCTTATTTTCATGTTCAGTTTGGTTAACTTTTATTGAACCATATTCAAATTCACTGATTCATTATTCTGCTATATAATCTACTAGTAAACCTGCTAAATGTTTTCTTCATCTTATTTTGTTTTTATATTTACTATTTTCATTTGATTATTTTATGTTTTCTACTTCTCTGCTAAAATTACTCACTTGTCTTTGATACTGCTCATCTTTTCTATTATAAGCTTTAACATATAAAAATAAATAAATTTTTAAAAAAAGATTTAATGCACACATAAATTTGAAAACAGAAATTTTAGATTAATTCAATGTTTTACTCTTGTTTAAATTTTCTTTTTTATTACTGTTTAAGTAAAGCTTTAAGACAATCTTTAAAGCTTAAAGACAATCTAGCATACCATATATGTTAATTTGCACTTACTGTCTCAATATTTCAATGCAAAAGTAAGCTTCTATAAAGTGAAAGCATCCACTTTATAAATATTAGTGTACAAACAGGTTTCAATATACTTGTCTCCCACATCCTGGTCCAATTATTATTTTTATTTGATAAAAGTCTTGTTTTTATCACAACATGCTTAAATTTTCCATCTTAAAAAAAAAAATTAAAGCCCAAGCAAATCATTTTAAAAAACATTTTGGCTTTTTTTTTTTCTAAGTTCTAGAAAAAGATAGGAGACCATACCGGTAACTAGTGAGAAGCTCAATATATTAATTTTGCAAACCAAGTAATCTGGCCTCATTTTATTTTCCACTGAAGATTCTATTATATACTTTATAAGATGAAATTCATGGGCTGGGGTTGTGGTTCAGTGGTAGAGCCCTTGCTTCTCATGCATGGGGCACTGTGTTTGATCCTCAGCACCACTTAAATAAGTAAAATAAATAAAATAAAGGTATTGTGTCCATCTACAACTAAAACTTTTTTAAAAAAGAATTCATGAATGATAACCATAAAAAGGTAAATAAATATAAAAACTAAAGTCTACAGTAGTGATTCTAAAATGTAGACATTTTCCTTCAAAATTTTCTTAGGAGAATGTACCAAGTTAACATATTTTACCAAGGTAATATACAAAATATTTTTTCAGACTTTTACCTTTTTACCTTTTTTATTAGTGCATTATAATGATATATAATATTGAAATTCATTGTGACATATTTATACATGCATATACATAATTTGCTCCATTTAATTCCCCAGTATTTTTCCATTCCCTCTTGTCTTCCTTCCCCTTGATCTACAAGGTATATTATTTATTCAGAACCAATAGTTAAAAGCTTTAAAAACAAGCAATAATTAAATGCCTTTAAAATGCTCAAAATATTTCTAAATAATAATGCTTTTCTATCATGGAGATATTTATACTCTCTTAAAATTGATTTCAAAAGAATAGCTAAAACTTCTGGATGAATTTTATAAGCATCATTGAATGAGTTGCTACTCTCCTAAAGTAACTACTTATTAGCACATATATGATTTAGTCAATTGCACTGTTATTTGTGCTTTGAGCTTTCTTATTGTTTTCATGATTACTTTTTTCTTCCAAAAAGAAATAATCAATGGTAATAACAGGTTGTCAATAAAAGGAATGGAATGTGTGATGCTCTCTCTGTAATATATTAGTCAAATTTGGCATTTTTGTAACAATTGACAATAGATACTCTGCTGAATGTCATTGCGTATAGGAGAAATGCTCAAAATATTCAGTCTCACCCTGGGCTGTAAAAGCAATAATTTCTTGATGATACAATAATAGCCAACCGAAATATTGTTTGGTACTAATAAAAATTTCCTTGTAACTTCTTGAGATGTTCAAGTAAAGTGATTAATATTCAGCATGTTTTAATAAGTTAAGGAAAACATTTCCCCTCAGTCAATGATTAGTTTTTTCTTACTTGAAGATTTTTTTAAACAGCATAATTATCCCTTCTTCAGGAATTTTTAAATTTTCCAAACCTTATAAACTATTTTTCCTTTAAAAACATCAAATAAGTAAACAAAATATTCAACATCATTAGATAAAGTAAGATTTTAAGCTACACATTCTTTGTACTCATTGTTTTTATTTCAAATGAAATTATTTGCACAAACAGAAACTATTTTTCAAAGCACTTTTCAATTAGATGTGATGCTGAGACAGGGGCAAAGCCTAGATAGTAAATGATCAGGTGGGAAAGATGAGGGCTGGTTATCAAAGCAAAGGAATTGTGTCGCTAACAACTAACTTCTGGGATCACTCTTTTCCTCCAGGTGGCTTGCTAACACCTCCGGGGATACACTCCCCTACACGAGCTATCACCCACGTATTTCTGCTCCTTCCTGCCCTTAGTCATATACACAGAGAAGAGAGGAAGGCAGGGATTAAAAGGGGGATTCTGAGATCTATAAAAGAGACAAGACCACCCCCTCTTGCTGATACACAGCTCTGGGCTCCTTTCTCTCTGGAGATATCTATCTCTGTCCCTTTCTTAAATATCTTGCTTGGCTCCAGGTTTCTCCAGTGTTTAATTAGAGGAAGGAGGACATGATCCTGATTTCCAAGAATGTTATCAACAAGGTATCCATCACATTTAATATTCATGTTTATCCACTAACTCCTAAATTGCTGTGCACTCACAGATAGGGTTTGAATCCTGGTCCTTTCCTAATTCTTTCCTTCCCCCTCCCTTCTCCTTTTCTCCTTTTCCTTCCACCTATCCCACCCTCTTCCTCCCTCCCTCCCCGGACTCCTCCTCCTCCTTTTCTTCTTTTTTAGGTACCTGGGATTTAACCAGGAGTGCTTTATCCCCAGCCCTTTATATTTTTTATTTGGATACAGGGTCTCACTAAGTTGCTTAGGGCCTCCCTAAGTTGCTGAGGCTAGCTTCAAGTTTGCAATTCTCCTGCCTCAGCCTCCTGAGTCTGTACTTACTTAGCTGGATCCCAGGTTTCTTCTGCTGGCTGTGTTTCTCATCATTTCTAAAATACATTAAAACGTGCCTAATGCCCAGGATTGTTTGAAGACCAAAATTAAAACATATGTGTTGTTAGCACAACACTTGGCATGTTGTAGCTTCTCAGTGAACGTCTGTTGCTGCTGTATTATCAGGACCTCTGAGTGACCCAACAGTGCTGTGAAACTCCTTTTCAACTGAGGCAATGCACCAATAGCAGATGTATTTAAGCAAAAATAAGTACTTAAAAACAAAAATAAAATAAAGATGCAAATTACAAGTTCAATTTTTATTAGTAAACATTAATCAGACTTTAAAAGGAACATGAATTATGATGAGCTGTATTAAAACCAACACTATGATCATTATTAAAACCATGATGTTAAGTTTAAGTAAGATTATCTAAACTTGGTAAGAATAAACCTATGACCTCAGTGTACTAAAGTTATAACGATTTGTGATTTTAATTCTAAAAAATTTCCTTTCAATTTAACAACTTTATTTTCTTTGAAAATGAACTGTGTACTTTGTTTAAAGAATAATGCTTAAATGGCATAACCAAAGATCAGAAAGGAAAATTACTCAAACAGAATTTGACTTCTCTCTTTCCTAGGAGTATTCCTACCACACGAAGAAAAAGGTATCATAGACAGTTGCCTAACTCCCTTCTCCTCAGTGGTTCAAAATATAAGAATTTTTTTAAAGTTTTAATATAAGACGATATTCATTAAAATGTATGAAAAATGTCTGTCAAAATGTAGAAATAATCCTTGAAGAAGATGGATACTTTCTCCCATAAGTTAAAAATTACTAAACAATTCCTACATCATAAAACATAGTATTTGACCATGAAAATGCATAGAATTCTGTCTTTTGGAATGATATTAATGAACCTGGAGAAAATTATATTAAGTAAATAAAGTCAAGCACAGAAACAGAAGTACTTCATGATGTCACTTGTGTGGAATCTAAAAATCTCACCGAGGCTGAGAATAGAACAGCGCTTTCTAGAGAGTGGGGAGAATTGGGGGAGAGAGAGATGGGGAGAAGTCAAGAAGTGCATGTTTAGATAGGAGGAATGAATTTTGGCATGGTGAATATAGTTAATAATGCATTGTATATGCAAAATAGTTAGAAGAGGAAATTTTGAATGTACTCATTATAAGGAAATAATAAAACATCACATTGTATCTCATAATATGTGCAAATATTATGTCAATAAAAGGATGAAATTAATTAAAAATAAAAGTAATAGTACACATGTATACATACTACTTATATTTCAATACATGTTATTAGTTTGCCATATCTATTTGATATATTTAAGTAAAATTAAGTATTCAAATGCAAGTAACTATCCTCAAACTTCAACGTTAACATTACCCTCCTCATTTATCCAATAAATATATACATGTATTTTGTGTGCTTTAAAAGTATGCAATGTTATTTTTGTCCCTGAAAGCTATATTTTGTGATTTAGCCATACTCGTATGTATGGTTATTTTTTATAATTGAAACACATTTCATTGTTTGACATGAATGCATGGTTGATAATTTATTAAATCATTCATTGACTTATAACTAGGAGATCTCTGATTTTAAATAATTTTGAAAAACACTGTAATTGACATTTTTGTTTATGTCTTCTTGTATATATAAACAATTTTAGTGTCCAATTAACTTCTTCAAATGTAGATTTTTGAAATGCTGGGTAATAGAATATGCAATTAAATTGTATGAGATTTTGCAATTTAATTTTCCAAACCAGTTGCAATTTAATTATACCTTTTCAAACTTGACAAAACTTGTAATCATACTTCTAAAACTTGATAATTTGGCATTTAAATACATTTTCTCATTAGTATTTTTTCTTTTACTTATTAATAATGAAATTATGTTTTAATATATGAAATTCTTATTGATATAATTTTCTAACACTTTTGCCTAGTTATAATCAATTTAGAATGTTTATTGTTTTTTATATGTATAGCAAAAACTACCTTCTAGATAATGATTTTCTCCTTTTTAAAAATATATCTTTTGACATTTTTAAGTTAACTTTCTCATTATTCTCCTTTATTATTTTTGAGATTATTATATTTATACAATAAATTATTCTACACAATATTTTATATTATTATTTTTAATATATTACTGACCTTTTGCTGTATTAGTTACTTCACAGTTTTGTTATTATATTTCAGTGTAAATTTTAAATTCTATTTTCCAAGTGGTTTCTGGTGCACAGAAACTATTGATTTATGTGAATCGGTAATGCACATAGGTATCATGCTAATTTATCTTAAAACTCTTCTTCTGTGCCTGTTAATTTTCATGATTCTGGTGCAGATTGTCATTTACCTGAAGATAGCAATGCTGTAATTCCTTTCATTCTATTATTTTGACATTATTTCTTTTTATTTGTCTTTTAGTAGTACTATGGAAACCTCTTATAATACTTTTCAAGGCAAAGACAGAAAGCAGCTTTTTTAGATATCTTCCCTTAAAAGAATCATTCTTTTTCATATTACTATTGAGATTGATATTATATCTGGGCATGATGGTGCATGTCTGTAATACCACTAGCTGGGGAAGCTGAGACTGGAGGATTACAAATCTGAGGGCAGCCTGGGCAATTTAGGGAGATCTTGTCTCAAAATAAAATAAAAAGGGCTAAGGATACAGCTCAGTCATAAATGGCACCTCTGAGTTTAATCCCATTATTTCAAACAAACAAAAAGATATTTTCTCTGTCCTTTTCTTTCTATGGTCAATGGTATCCTTTTCTGTTTCTTCACAAAGAATTAATTAGTATAAAATAGTTGTTTAATTTTATCAATAATTTTTTAAGTTCTCATTTTTATTATTTCCATTGATTTTTTTACTTTCAATATGTTGAAATTTGTTTTCATTTGTCAGTGAATCACCTTAATTGGTTTCTTCAGGTTGTCAGTTTTGCATTCTGAGATAATACTTAAATATTCACAAGGTATTGTTTTCTATTTAAAGATTTAGTTTGTTAATATTGATTTAGAATTATTGAGTCCATATTTACAAATGAGATTATTTAAAACATTCTTTCTTTTACTATCTTTAGTATTGACACTATATAAGTCTCATAAAATGACGTAAGGATCAAAATATTCTATGCTTATTCCAATCTCAAGAACAGCGTGTCAAAGATACAGATTATCTGTGTAATCTTCCCTGAATGTTTTACAAGATTTTCTTAAATGCTATCTGAATTGGTGTTTACTTTTTTTGTACCTAGATTTTAAAGGATTTTTTAAAATTTTCATTATAGTTTTAGATCTACCATCACTCTCATTTATCTGTGTTTGGGTAATTGATTCTTTTCATTCTATCTTAAAGCTAACGTCAATACTAATGAGTTTTTTTTTAATATTTTTTAGATGTTGATAGACATTTATTTTTTATTCCTTTATTTACATGCAGTGCTAAGAATCGAACCCAGTGCCTCGCACATGCTAGGCAAGCGCTCTACAACTCCAGCCTCCTACTGATAAGTTTTTTATATTAAAGTTTGAGCTCAAAACTCTTAAAAATCTGCCTGGAGTTGAATATATTTCTATCACTTACTTAAGCTCTGACTTTGGATAATGTGCTGAACATGACCGTCTATACTTTCTTATTTCTCTTCTACATAATACAGATAATTCTGTCATCTTTATAAGGCTAAGTGATGGAGATTAAATAAAATAATTTAGTAAAACACTTGTTACCTTTTTAATGAATCCTGATTAGATTACTTTAAGGCCCTTTTCTGTTCCGATAATCTGTGATTCTATACATAATAATTGTTTCTAAATTATTAAGCCTGTTCATAAAGAAGAAATAATGTGAATGTAGTGTAATTGTATGTTCCTGTTCCTATATCTGTGGAACCAAGCTCTAGATCCTCACTAAGAAATTTGTATGTTAATTATAATCAATTATCTACAAAACTGTAGTGCTGGCTGACTGGTGATAGTGTGTTCTGAATCTCTATGCTGTGCTTCCAAGACTATTTGGAGCAATCTTTCTGTCTATACTATAATTGTAGAATGTCTCATTTCACCTCTTAGGTCAGCTGTTTGGGGAATGGCAGAAGTATATACAAGTGTTTCACAGGTTGAGGTATTCCAGATTTCCTAGTGTGTCTGTTTTAAATAATTTGCCTTCTGTGGGCCCAGTGGCACACACCTGTAATACCAGCAGGTCAGGAGGCCGAGGCAGAAAGGGTCACATGTTCAAAGTCAGCCTCTGCAATTTAGCAAGGCCCTGTCTCAAAATAAATAAATAAATGAAAAAGGGCTGGGATGCGGCTCAGTGGCTTAGCACCCCTCGGTTCAATCTCTGACAAATAATAATAATAATAATAATATACTTCTTTGAAAAATGGCTCAAATATATATATATATATACACATACATACATACACATGTATATACATATATATCACTGAACAAGAAAGAAAAATCTTTGATGTCTAGTATAAAAATTTATATCAATAATAAGTAAGGTAGACTAACTACAAAAACATACAGCTCATAGAAATATAAGATCTCCTTATGTTGTAATAAATAGCTACATATTTATTATTGCTTTTGGGGACTCTAAGCTGTTCAAAAGTTAAGCATAATTTGAAGATATTTCATATAATATTAAAGTTTATAAATAAAATAATATCATGAAGAAAACTGAAATTCAAAGAAGATTTTAAAAATAAAGCTGAGTCACACTATAAGATTTCTAGTATGTAAAAGGTTATTATTCTATAGGTAATGACAAACTATTTTCACTAGTTAGAATGGGGAAAAAAGAGAGAAAAATGATTAAACTGCAGCATGGTGGGTATAGGCTAGATATAATGAAGAATTTTCTAACAGTTTAGGATGTTAAACATGAAAACAGGTTCCCCAAGGAAGTCCTTTACTAGAAAGGAGATTTTTATTATCTAAGTTAGTTTCAATGTGGTCTTGCCTGAGGGCTAGAAAATGGACTTGACAGCCTCTCAGGGTTTCATGCAGCCCTGTGATTCTTTGAATAAATATTTGAGTAAATGTTATTATATTTTTTATAGTGGAAAGGTTTTGTGCTTCCAGGATGGATTACCAGTCATATTTTAGCATCATCTTCACAAATTCACTTTTATAGTACTCCCCTGAAGAGATATTTACATCCTCTTACAAGTGAATTTCCTATAGAGACTTTAAACGCAAACTCTGTTCCATATTGCCTTTATCAGGATTTGATGCTGAGCTCAGTGGGCATTAGAGTTTTTAAATGAATATATTACAGAAGCACTGAGAACTGAACTTTAAATGGTTTATATTGCTCATAAAGCCTCTAGCCTTTAGAAAAATAAATACTAGAGCATTCCCAGGAACTATTTTTAGTTTTTCTCTAAACATGAAAAAATAAAGCAAAATGTTAGGAAGTATAGTTTTTGTTGAGAGAGGAGGAAAAAACAAAAATGGAATGCAAAAGGAATAGAAGAACATTTGACTGGAATTGAAGATATCAACATTATTTAGTCAGATAAATAGCTAGAGATAAATTGGTACTTAATAAAATTATATGTATATAATTCCTAGCTCTGTCTCTGAAATTGCCTAAAAGAAACAAAACAATAGTAAGATCAAGGAAAGAAAAGTCCTTATAGAGATTAATAATTCTGTAACTCAGATACAGAAAATAAGAGATGTTCCTGAAACATCTTATGTCAGAATATCAGAAAGTATAGAAGCCTAGAATTAAATTATCATCACTGAATACTGATTCTCAATACTACTTACTCTAGGAAGTCTACTGAAAGGAATCTTTTTAATTAGTTTTAATTAGTTCATCCTCTGAAACCCTATTGAACAACATGCTGAATATAGTAGCATTGATTAACTTTTCCTGATATTAGATTAATGAATATACGTTTGCCTTTCTAATTCAAATAATAATACATAGAAGAGGTCTATTATTATTATCCTTATCATATTCTTAATACTTATAGTAGTTTGCCTTGAATGATGTTATTTATTGAAATAAATTTATTTAAAATAAGAAAGAGTTGCTTGAAACCTTTGGCATTCCAAATAAATGAAGTTATAGAAGATTGACTAAAGCCTCAAAATTATTGCTCAAATTTTGAATAAAAACTAAATTTAGAAGTTAGAAGCTGTGCTTGTTACTATTTTCCCTTTGAAAACTTTGAGGGATTTATGTTGGAATTCAGTGTGTGTCTGTAGAAGTATGGACGTATGTATGTATAGACAATAAAAAAATTCAAGTATATAATTTTATCAATTGTAGCATTCCTAAGCTGGTTTTAGAAATAATCACTTTTCAAATGAATTGTATCCATTTGTAAGAGCTACCATAATAAATGGCCACAATCTGGGCAGCTTAAACAACAGGTATAGGCAGGTTAGTTTATTATCAGGCTACTCTCAGTTTATAGACAAGCTGTCTTCTTCAAGTGTCTCCATGTGTTTTACTTATGTGTCTCTGTGTCCTAATCTCTTCTTATGAAGACAGAAGTTATGTTTGATTAGGGCACATCCAAATTACCTCATTTAATCTTAATTATCTCTTAAAAATTGCATCTTAAAACACAGTAACATTTTGAAGTACTTGTTAGGACATAAACATATGAATTTTAGGAAGAACACAAATTAGTCCATAATATGGGGTTTTTCTTGAGACAGGGTCTTATCTCTTGCCCTTGGTATCAGTGAGTCAGGAACCTCCTAGCTCAATCTTCCGAGTAGGCAGGATTACAGGCATATGCCATCACACCAGGCTCATATCATGCATTCTTACATCTCTAATAATGTCCACAGAAAGCTCTAATAGAGTGTGATTTTTGAGTAATAAAGCTGAATAAAGAGTTATAAATATTCATGTCATTTCCCCAGGGAAGAGAGAAATCACACGGATTCTGAAAAGAATTCTTACTAACTATATTTTTTGATATTTCCCCACATCTTAGGTAAGATTTGCTTTACTCTCAATAGTAGACAGATCATCTAGACAGAAAAGTAATGTGGAAACATTGAACCTGAACTACACTTCAGAACAAATGAATCTAACAGTTGTAAAAAAAAAACATTCTAACAAAGAGTGAAATAATGTACATCCTTCTCAAGTGCACATGGAATATTCTTCATAATAGATCATATTAGGCAATATAACAAGTCTCAAAAACTTCATGATTATAAAAATTATATCAGGATGTCTTTTCTGACCATAATGGAACAAAATACAACTAGAAATCAATATGAGAAGGAATTTTAGAAAATTTACCCATATCCAGAAATTAAATAATATAATTTGTGCAAAAATTGATAGAGTGAAGAAATTAAAAGACATATTTAAAAATACCTTAAGATAAATGAAAAATAAAAATTAAAAAGCTAAGTGAAAATAGAAACATACTGTAACAAAATTTGCTGAATGCACCCAAAACAATTCTATTAGTAAATTTATAGTAATAAATGCCTACACATGAAAAAGAGATCTTAGAATAGGAATTTATTAAATTTAAGAAAAGAAAACTATGTTAAAAATCAGAAGGAAAGAAATATTAAAATTCAGATCAGAAATAAGTTAAAGGGACAATAGAAAATATCAGTTAAAGTGAGTTGATTCTTTGTATTGATAAAGAAAATTGACAAACTTTAGACAAAAACAGAAATACAAAGGGTTATGAGACTCTTCTATAATTATACACTAGTATGTTAAATAACCTAGAAGAAATTGATAACTTTCTAGAAAAAACTTACCAATGCATTACGAAGAAATTTTAAAAATCTACACATCATTAATGAGTATAGAGCTAAACAGTGAATTTTACCAAACACTTAAAAAACTAATAACAATTCTCAAATTCTTCCCCCAAAAAATGGAAAAAAGAGAATACTTCCAAACTCACTTTACAAGGCCAATATCATCTTTGTACAAAACTCAAACAAAAATAGTATATAAAGAAAATTATAGGACAATATCACTGATGGACATGGTGGAAAAAAATCTACAAAATATTGAAAAACTCTATTCAATGTTACATTTAAAAAGGCAGTTCTAACATGATTGTGTGGAATTTGTTATTGGAATGCAAGGTTGATATAAGATTTGCAAATCAGTAAATGTGATTGATCATATTAACAGAATGACACACAAAATCAATATAAGTGTCTCAATTTGTGAAGAAAAACCATCTGAAAAAATTCAATATTCTTTCATTTAAAGATTCTAAACACATTAGATATGTAAGGAATATTCTTCAATGCAGCAAAGCCTATGTGCAACAAGTTCACAGATAATACAATACTCAATGGGGAAAGTTGTATTTCCTCTAAGATCAAGAAAAAGCCGAGAAGCACTACTCTACCATTACTGTTCAACATAGTGTTGGGAGTTATAGCTGAAAAAATTAAGGAAGAGAAAGAAATTAAAGGCATACAAATAAGAAAGAAAGAAGAAATATTGACTCTATTTGCTGACAACATAATCATTTATGTAGAAAATCCTAAAGACTCCACCAAAAACTCTTAGAACTAATGAATCCATTCAAGAAAATGTGAAGACATGAAAATAAATTGAAAAAACAAGCACTTTTTATACAGTAACAAAAAATATCTGAAAAAAAAATTAAGACAAAAATGCCATTTAATATATTATCCAAAAAACTAAACTCTAGTAAATTTAAAGAAATTTTGAAAAAAAGAGAACTGTACACTGGAAGTTATAAAACATTCAACAAAATATTAAAGATGATATACACAAATGGAGAGATAACAAATGTTCATGGATTGGAAGAATAATGTTAAAGAGTCTATATACACAAAACAATCTAGAGATTCAATGCAATTCTTAACAAAATTGACTTTCATTATTCACAAGAATTTTAAAAATTCTGAATCATAAAAAAGTGAAAAAAATTTAAAAACCTGAATAATCAAAGACAAAGCTGAAGGCCTCATATTACTGGTTTTCAAAATACTGTACAATAGCACAGCAGCACCAAAAAGAACTGGAAACCCAGATCCATGAGTTTGGAGCTAGATCTACCTAAACATATCTGAGCTAAGCAAAGACTTGAATGAATCAAACAAATCCAGGGAAAATCAGAAACTGAGAGTATTTTTCTGGGGAAACAAAAGTTTGTGAGGCTAGGGAGAACTTGGCTCTCCCCAACCCTGCCAGTCCCATATCTCAGAAGGGCTCACAAAGCCAGCTGCAGCAGGTCAGGAAGTTGAAAGGGAGAGGGGGAAGGCACTTGGATCTCAGTTTACCCAGCACATGTGGTCAGCAGCGCCCACCCAGACCCCAGTGCCTGTCCAGTCCTGGCCTACCTGGCCCTCTGGTCCCTACCCCCCTAACCACCCAAACCCCAACCTGGACCCCCCTTGACCCCTACTACTCTCATTGCTTCACTGCACAGCCTACCTATCCACTTCACCACTCAGCCTATAGCCAAACCTACACAGTCCCCAGTTTTGTTTCTGGGACCACCCAGCCCACTATTGGGCCCCTTGCCCATCATTGACTTCTGTGGCACCACCTGGGTAGGCCTCTCCAACCCACCACTTTATTACCAGGCACAGCCAGCCACTTCATTGCCACTTTTGTGATTGACCCTGGGAGGCCAGGAAGGGCAGTATCAGCAAATGATAAGCTCCCCCCACCATGAGTGAGACCCTAGGGAGACTCCTGAGGTACACTCTTCCAACATACATGAGCATCTGCTAGGTTCAAGAGGTACATTGATTCAATACTGCCAGCAACTTGCCACACAATAAAACCACTGTAACCCATACTAAACCTTAGTTCCTGCAACGTACAGGAACTCCTCTCACAGAATCCATGGCAAACACACCCTGGGAGTAGAATGGACAGCTCATCCCTCCCATGCTACTCCTCACCAATCTCCCAAGAAGGGAAGTTGGAAAACATTAACCCCCAACTGGTAACTCAGTGAACAACATAATAATAAGAAAGGACATTGAACAACTCATGGCCTGTATTCCAATGCTCAGTTCATACCTCAAGAAAAAATGAAAAGAAAATCACAATTGGCCATAGAGAGTGAACACATATGCTCACTAACTATGTTGTCTACCATAATGAAAATGACTCTTTAACTTCTTAAATTTTCCAAGACTTTTTCCTTTTTTTTGTTTTTGTTTTCATGTGTTTTTTTGTTTTGTTTTGTTTTTTGTTTTTTAGTTTTATTTGATTATGTACTGGTTGATATATATATATATATATATATATATATATATATATATTATATATATTTGTTTCTCCATCTTAATTTCTAGTCTTATTAAAGATCGTTATTTTTCAAAGCTCTGTTTTTTGAGGGTTAGGGATTTGATTAGCATGATTTGATTTTGTTTTGTAATTTCTTTGCCCTTACTTTATTTCCCTGTCTTTATCTTTTTTCTATTTCTGACAGCCAAATTCTATTATCTCTTTTACTCTTTCTTTAAATTCTTACTCCTATTTTTTCTCCTCCCTCTTCATTAGCAACACACCCTACATTACCACTGCACCTGCACTATTCACTCTTTGGAATTACAATTTTCTACCCTCCTATCACTTTCATCTTACACAATTCTATCCTTAACACCTCTTAACACTAATTGATTTATATAATGTCTGCCCCCACCACCAATGCTACAACAATGATTAATATGACTTCTGTCACACACACTACCTGTTATTTGATTTTATGCGAGACATAATTTATTATTATTTACTATTCATACTTAAAATTCCTAATACTACTATCTCTGCTTACTGTACAATTAACACTATATACATCAAAACAGGAACTAAGTACTTAGTCTATTATTATACATTATTTGCATAGGTTGTTACTATCATTGGGCTTCCTGTCCATCTGTAAGTTATAGTAACATATAGAAATATCCTGAAAAAGAATCATCTGGAAATTCTCAAATTGAAGAAATCAATAAACCAAATTAAAAATTAATTTGAAAACATCACCAGGAGCCTAGATCACTTGGAAGACAGAGTTTCAGGCAATGAAAGCAAAACACACAATCTTAAAAATAAAGTTGTCCATGAAGAAAAGATAATAAGAAACCATGAACAGAACTTCCAAGAAAAATGGAATAACATGAAAAGTTCAAACTTAAGATTTATTGCAATAGATGAAGGTGTAGAGATACAAACCAAAGGAATGTACAATCTTTTCAATGAAATAATATTTGAAAATTTCACAAATCTCAAGAACAAAATGGAACATCAAATTTAGGAGGCATCCAGTATCCCAAATATAAAAGATTACAACAGACTCACACCAAGGCACATTATTATGAAAATGCCTGATACACAGAATAAAAATATAATTTTAAAGGCTGCCAGAGAAAAATATCAGGTCACATTTAGAAGGAAAACCAACCCAGATCTCCCCTGATTTCTCAACGCAGACCCTCAAAGCTAGGAGGTCTTGGAATAATATTTACCAAGCTCTCAAAGAAAACGGATGGCAATCATGAATACTGTACCCTACAAAAGAGAAAGCAAAACCATCTCACACACAATAGTCTCAAAAAATAAAGAAAAAATAAAATAACTAGAAAAGATGCAAAAGATCTCTACAACAAACACTATAGAACAGTAAACAAAGACATTGAAGAAGACCTTAGAAGATGGAAAGACCTCCCATATTCTTGATAGGCAGAATCAATATTGTCAAAAATGGTCATACTATCATCAGTGTTAGACAGATTTAGTGCAATTCCCATCAAAATTCCAATGACATTAATCACAGAAATAAAAAAATTGTCACAAAATTCATTGGAAAACTAAGAGGCCAAGAATAGCTAAAGAGGAGCTGGGCACAGTGGTGCAAGCCTGTAATCCCAGCACTTTGGGAGGCTGAGACAGGAGAATCATGAGTTTAAAGGCAGCCTCAGCAATGGTGAAGCGCTAAGCAACTCAGTGAGACCCTGTCTCTACACAAAATAGGGCTGGGGGTGTGGCTCAGTGGTCACATGCCCATGAGTTCAATCTCCAGTACCCCCCCCCAAAAAAAACCTAAAGGAATCTGTACTGAGAAATAGGAAGCAGTAGGCATCCAAATATCTACCTTAAATTATACTACAGAGGTATAATGACAAAAACAGAATGTTAGTTGCACCACAATAGAAAAGGAGATGAATGGTATAGAGTAAATGACACAGAAGAAAACTCACAACAATATAGTTAACTCATATTAGACAAAGTTAAAATTAAAAGAAAAAAAAAAGAATAATAGCACCATTTGTTGAAGATAGCCTCTTCAACAAAAGGTGCTTGGAAAACTGGAAATCCATACGTAATAGAATGAAAGAAAAAATCTCTCACCCTGCACAAAAATTAACTGTAAGTAGATTGATGACCTATGAATTACACCAGAAACCCTGCACATACTAGAAGAAAATATAGGCCCAACACTTCAACATACAGACACATGAGCTGACTTCCTAAACAAGATTCATATAGAACAAGAAATAAAATGAAAAAGCAATAAATGGAACAAAATCAAACTAAAAAGCTTCTTCCTGGCAAAAGAAACCAAAGTGTGAAGAGAAAGCCTACAGAATGGGAGAAAATCTTTGCCACCTGCACCTTAAATAGGACATTAATTTTGAGAATATATAAAGAACTTAACAACAAAAATAATTTTAACAATAATAATAATAACTCAATAAATAGGCAAAGGAACTGAGCAGACAAGTGTCAAGTAAATATAAATGATCAAAAATATATGAATAAATGTTCAACATCTCTAACAATTAGAGAAATTCAAAATAAAAATATACAGATTTTATCTCCTAGTCAGAATGGCAATTATGATGAATACAAGTAACAACAAATGTTGGCAAGAATGTGGGGATAAGTGAATGCTCATACAGTTTTGGTGAGACTGTAAATTGATGCAACTTCTCTGGAAAGCAGTATGTGTATTCCTCAAAAAATTAGAAATGGAACCACCATTTGACTCAGTTACCCCACTTCTCAGCATATATCTAAAGGATTTAAAATCAGCATACTACAGTGACAGAACCACATCAATGTTTATAGCAGCATAATTCACAATTGATAGGCTATGGAACCAACTTAGATGTCCATGAACAGATGAATGTATAAAGAAATTGTGGTAGATATACATAATGGGATATTACTCAGCCATAATAAAGAATAATTTTATGAAATTTGCTAGTAAATGGATGGATCTGGAGAATACCATGCTAAGTGAAAAAAGTCTATCCAAATAAAGCCAAAGTTCAGATGGTTTCACTGATATGTGGAAACTAAATAACAATAAAGAAAAGAGAGGGAGAAGAGAAGTTCAGTGGATTCCAAAAAGGGGGATGAAAGGAAAGGAGAAAGGATAGGAATAGAAAAGAGAGTAGAATAAATCTAACATAATTTTCCTATGTACATATATGAAAACACCTAAGGGAATTCCACTATTGTGCCTATCCACAAGAATAGGGTTCAAATTAGAATAAGTAATATCCCATGCTTGTATAATTTTATCAAAATGGATTCTATTATCAGATATAATTAAGAAGAACCAATAAAAAAATGACCTCTAAAAAAATTGCACAAATCAAATAGTATTGTGTTGTCATCAAAACAGACACAACCACCAATGGAATAGAATGAAAGTCCATCAGTAAAACTACACTTCGATGGTCAACTGATTTTCAAATAACGTTATGGGAACACAATCCTGGACAATCTCTTCAATTGATCATGTTGTAAAAACTGAATATCTACATATAAAAGAAATAAAATAACCTTTACCCTATTCTTTCTTAAAATATTTTTAATTGTAGATGGACACAATACCTGTATTTTATTTATTTTTATGTTGTGCTGAGAATCAAACCCAATGCCTCCCACATGCTATGCAAGTGCTCTACCACTGAGCTACAACCTGAGCCCTATTCTATTCTTATATAAGAAACAACTCAAAATAGGTTGAATACTTAAACCTAAGAGGTTAACCTATACAAAACTGGAAGCAAAAATACAGGAAAAGTCCCCTGACTTTGATCTGGGCAGTGATTTCTTTCACATGACTCCCAAAACACAAGTAATGAAAGCAATAAGACATGGATTGCATCGAACTAAAATCTTCTACATAGCAAAAGAAATAACAGAGTGTAGATTCACCTACAGGCTGAGACAAAATATTTTTAAATCATATACTAGAAAAGTGGTTAATCTCTAAAATACAACAGGAACTCATAACAAAAACACCAAAAGATCACATATTAAAAATGAGCAAAAGATTTCAATATACATTCCTCAAAAGAATACATGCAATGACCAGAAGATATATGTGAAAACACTTAAAATCCCTAATCATTAAAGAAATGGAAATTAAAATCACAATGAGATATCACCTCACACCTGATGGATTGACTATTATCACAGCCTGTAATTCCAGCACTCTGAGAGGCTGAGATAGGAGAATCTCGAGTTCAAAGCCAGCCTCAGCAATGGCGAGGCACTAAGCAACTCAGTGAGACCCTGTCTCTAAATAAAACACAAAATAGTGCTGGGGGATGTGGTTCAGTGGTCAAGTACCCCTGAGTTCAATTCCTTGTACCACAAATTAAAAAAAAAAAAAAAAGGATAAAAGTAAGTTTTGGTGAGGGTTTGGAGAAAAGGAAACCCTTGTATGTTATTGCTGGTATTGTAAATTGGAACAAACAATGTGGAAAATAATACTGAGGTTTTCAAAAATCTACAACTAAAAAATTTTTTTAAATCTAAAAATGAGGCTGGAGATATAGCTCAGTTGGTACAGTGCTTGCCTGTCATGCACAAGGCCCCAGATTCGACCCCCAACACCACAAAAAGAAAATATATATAAATTTTTCCATATAATCCAATACTTCTTGGTAAATACTCAAAGAAATTAGTTTCAGTATATGGAAGAGATAAGTGCACTACCTTCTTCAATGCAGAATTATTTACATTAGCCAAGATATGAGAACCACTTAAGTATCTATCAAAGGATGGATGAATTAAAATTATGATATAGATACACAACAGAATGCTATTCAGTCTTAAAAAAGAAAAGCATAGGAAATCCTGTGATTGTTATGAATGAAATTGGAGCTTATTATGTTAAGTAAATTCAGACAGACATATACAGAGAAAAAAAAGCTTTAAAATTTTGTTTGTATGTGATCTTGAGAAAAAAAGATTCATATGAGTAGAATGTAGCATGGTGGTTGGTAGGGAGGTAAACAAGGAAAAGAGAAGCTGCAGACAATATGTAGAAAATTTCAGAGAGAGAGAATACGTTTGGGTGTTCTTTGCACAGTACAGTATATTACTGTATAGCTGGGAATAGTATATTGTATATTTTAAAATAACAAAAATAGAATATTTAATGTTTCAAATATAAAGAAATAACAAATATTTGTAATTATAAATGTGCTAAATGCCCTGATTTTATCATTCCATAATGTAGTTGTATTTGAAACATAACATACCCCCCAATATTTACTATTATTTTTTAAATTAAAATTAAAAATAAAACAAAAATGTACTTAAAGTACTGGCAGGGATGATCTCTGATGACTATAGATGACAGATTAGTGATTTATTATCTTAAAAAATATATCAAAAGGTGAAAAATTTATATAGACCTTAACTGTGGATTCAGTTCAATCAAGCCTACTCCTGAATGTGCTTTGGACTCTGTCCATCTGATAAAGGCTTCTCATAGGCTGAGGCAATCTCACCTCTTTAGTCTTCATTCATCAGTATATTAATGAAAAATTGAATGCCAGACAGATTCACACAATTATTTACATGTAAATGCATGATGTAATTTAGTTAATTTGTCACAATGTCTTTTAAACTGACTTCTATGGACTTCTGAGTGCTCCTGAAAATCTTTTAGGAAATTGAGGAAATAAAAAATATATATTTTTATAATAATTTTAAAATATTTACCTTAGGTAAAACTTACATTATTGTTTCAAAAACAATTTTGGATAAAAATGACATAATCGCATAAATTAATACATTTGCAATATACCATTTCATTATATATATTTACTTTTTCTAATCAGTTATACATGATAGCAGAATGCTCCTCAATTCATTGAACATAAATGGAACACAATTTTTCACATCTCTGGTTGTGCACCAAGTAGGGTCACACTATTCTTGCAATCATACATGTACCTATGGTAATGATGCCCATATCAATTTATTATCTTTCCTTTTCCCATGCCCTGTACCCACTCCTCTCTCCCGTTTGGCTAATCCAAAGTTACTCTACTCATCCCATGCCCCACTTTATGGATTAACATCCACTTATCAGAGAAAACATTCACCTTTGGTTTTTTTGGAACTGACTTACTTGGCTTAGCATAATATTCTCTAACTCATCCATTTACCTGCAAATACCATGATTTTATTCTTTTTTATTGCTGAGCAATATTTCAGCAATTCACAATATTGTGTATGTATACCCCAGTTTCTTTGTTCCATTGAAAGGCATCTGGGTCAGTTCCACAGTTTGGCTACTGTAAATTGTGCTGCTGTAAACATTGATGTAGCTGTATCACTGTAGTATGCTGTATTTAAGTCCTTTGAGTATAGACCAAGGAGTGGAATAGCTGGGTCAAATGGTGGTTCCATTTCAAGTTTTCTAAGGAATCTCCATACTGCTTTTTAGATAGGTTATACCAATTTGCAATCCCACCAGCAATGTATGAATGTGCCTTTCCCTGCACATCCTCTCCAACACTTATAGTTGCTTGTATTCTTGAAAACTGCCATTCTGACTGGTGTGAGATAAAATCGTGAGTAGTTTTGATTTGCATTTCTCTAATTACTGAAGATGTTGAATTTTTTTCATATATTTGTTGATTGATTGTATATCTTCTTCTGAGAAGTATCTGTTCAGCTCCTTAGCCCATTTATTGGTTGGGTTGTTTGTATTTTTGCTGTTGATTTTTTTGAGTTCTCTATAAATTCTGATGATTAGTGCTCTACCTGATGTTCATGTGGCAAAAATTCGCTCACAAAATGTAGGCTGTCTGTTTACCTCATTGATTGTTTCTTTTGCTGAGAAGCTTTGCAGTTTGAATCCATCCTATTTATTGATCCTTGATTTTATGTCTTGCACTTCAGGAGTCTAGTTAAGAAAGTCAGGCCTAATCCAACATAATGAAGACTTGGGCCTACTTTTTCTTCTTTTAGGCGTAGGGTCTCTGGTCTAATTCCTAGATCCTTGATCGCCTTTAAGTTGTTTTTTGTGCATTGTGAGAGAAAGAAATTTAGTTTCACTTTGCTATATATAGATTTCCAGTTTTTCTAGCACCACCTGTTGAAGAGGATATCTTTTCTCCAATGTATGTTTTGGGCACATTTGTTTAGTATAAGATAACTGTATTTATGTGGGTTTGTCTCTCTTTCTTCAATTTTGTACCATTGGTCTACATGTCTATTTTGGTACCAAAAACATGCTGTTTTTTACTACAGTTTGTAGTATACTTTAAGGTCTGATGTTGTGATGCTTTCTGTTTCACTCTTCTTGCTAAGGATTGCTTTGGCTATTCTGGACCTCTTATTTTTCCAAATGAATTTTATGATTGCTTTTTCTATTTCTATGAGGAATGACATTGGGATTATAATTGGTATTGCATTGAATCTGTATGGTGCTTTGGATAGTATGGCCATTTTGACAGTATTAATTCTATCTATCCAAGAGAATGTGAAATATTTCCATCTTCTAAGGTCTTTTTCAATATTTTCTTTTAGTGTTCTGTAGTTTTCATTATAGAGGTCCTTAATATCTTTTGTTAAATTGATTTCCAAGTATTTTTTTCTTTTGAGGCTACTATGAATAGGGTAGTTTTTCTAATTTCTCTTTCAGAAGATTCATCACTCATGTATAGAAGTACATATGATTTATGAGTATTGATTTTATATCCTGCTACTTTGCTGAATTCATTTATTATTTCTAGAAGTTTTCTGGTGGAGTTTTTGGATCCTTTAAGTATAGAATCAATAATGATTGTTTGAGTTCTTCTTCTATTCATATCCTGTTAATTTCTTTCATCTAATTGTTCTGGCTAGAGGTTCAAAAACTATGTTGAATAGGAGTGGTAAAAGAGGGCATTCCTCTCTTGTTTCTGATTTTAGAGGAAATGCTTCCAATTTTTCTGTTTAGGATGATTTTGGCCTTGTTAGCATAGATAGTTTTTACAATGTTGAGGTATGTTCCTACTATCCCTAGTTTTTCTAGTGTTCTGAACACAAAAGAGTGCTGTATTTTGTCAAATGCTTTCTCTGCATCAATTGATATAATCATGGGATTCTTGTCTTTATGTCTATTAATGTGATGAATTACATATATTGAACCAAGCTTGCATCCCTGGAGTGAACCACACTTGATCATGTTGCACTATTTGTTAAATATATTTTTGTATGCAATTTGCCAAGATTTTATTGAGATTTTTGCATCAATGTTTATCAGGAATGTTGGCCTAAAATTTTCTTTTCTTGCTGTGTCTCTGCCTGGTTTTGGTATCAGGGTGATACTAGGCTAATAGAATGAGTTTGGAAGGGTTCTCTCCTTTTCTATTTCATGAAATGATTTGAGGATTAGTGGTTTTAATTCTTCTTTGTAGGTCTCGTAGAACTTGTCTATGAATCCATCTGGTCCTGGGCTTTTATTTGTTGATAGGCTTTTGATGGTGTCTTCTATTTCCTTGCTTGAAATTAATCTGTTTAAATTGTATATGTCTTCTTGGTTCAGCTTTGGTAGATCACATGCCTCTAAAAATTTGTCAGTGTCTTTGAGGGTTTTTTATTTTACTGGAGTATAAATTTTCAAAATAGTTTCTAATTCTCTTTTGTATTTCAGTAGTATTTGTCATGATATTTCCCTTTTCATCTTGAATCTTTGTAATTTGAGTTTCTCTCTCCTTATTTTTGTTAGAGTGGCTAAGGGTTTATCACTTTTATTTATTTTTTCAAAGAACCAGCTTTTAGTTTTGTCAAAATATAAATCCCAAGGGCACACTTCCATTGACCTACTTTCTCTGGCCATGCCCTATCTACCTATAGTAACCACTCAGTAATTTATTTCAATTAAATTATTAAATCCATCAAATGGATTAATCTACTGTTTAATTTACAGCTTTCATAATCTATTTTTTTCTCCTCTAAATATATCTACATTGTCACATGAGATTCTAGGGGGATACTTCATATCAACACAATAAGATTCCATCCCTTACTTCCAAAAGCTCACATACATCTCACAATGCAAAATGCATTCAGTCCTCTCCATGAATCCTCAGATCCTTAACAGTTACGGCATTATTCTTAAGTCCAAATCTAAAGTCTACTCTGAGACCTGAGGTAAATATTTTGCTATAAGCCCCTGAAAAATCAAAAGAAATTACATATATCCAAATACACAATGACACAGAGTGAACATTTCCATTCTAAAAGGGAAGAATAAGGAAATAGAAGGAAGGGATATAACCAAATTAAGACTGAAACACAGCTGAGTAAAGGAAACCTCTATTTTGTGTTTTATGTAGAGACAGGGTCTCACTGAGTTGCTTAGCACCTCGCCGTTGGTGAGGCTGGCTTTGAACTTGGCGATTCTCCTGTCTCAGCCTACCTAAGTCCTGGGATTACAGGCTTGTGCCACTGTGCCCCGCTAATACTTAATAATTTTTCCAAGCAGGCAAACTCCATTCTACAGCTTAGAAAACATCCCAATTCTGCCCTATATTATATACCTTCAACAAATAATGGAATTTTTCTTTCTTTCTTTCTTTTTTTTTTTTGGTACAGGGGACTGAACTCAGGGGTACTCAACCACTGAGCCACATCCCCAGCCCTATTTTGTGTCTTATGTAGAGACAGGGTCTCACTGAATTGCTTAGCACCTAGCAGTTGCTGAGGCTGGCTTTGAACTCGTGGTTCTCCGGTCTCAGCCTCCCAAAGTGCTGGGATTACAAGCGTGAGCCACCATGCCCGATTGGAATTTTTATTTCTGATGAAACAATTTCTCCCTCATCTACAAATTTGGTTCGGAATCTGTTGGTCTTCATGAACCTCTTAAATAATCAGAAATATAATTTTTCAAGACAGGAATAATATTGGGAAAATATATAATTATAAACAATGAAATCATTCATTTAGCATACTAATTTGATTAAAGTAAACTATTTTATAAAGCCATTTACTAATTGATAATTTTAAAAGAATATTATCTGAAATTTTTCTATTTAGAAAGGACCACAATAAATTGCAATAGGAATGACTGTATTTTAAAAAATCAGCTTCTGCCTTAAAAATATATTATTATTTTAATGAATACTATATGCATTATGATATTATTTTAAATTTAGTTTGATTATATTGGTCATATAAAATGAAAAGTGTTCTGATATCAAATGAAAACTAAAGTAAATGCTTAATATACTGAACATACCACTCCACTGACAATAAAATAGAACCCAACTTTATTTTTAGGAAACAGAATGACTAACATTTTAATTAAAAGATGATGAGCTGGTTATTATTGCTGCCTAGGAAGTCTGCAAATATGCTGGGGGTTATCACTATAATAACCTTAATTATCATCTTTGGAATCTGTACAAATTATCTGTGCTTTAGCTAAGATGATGACCAAATGGAAACATTCTCATAGTGCTAAGTTGCAAATTCAGTGCCAAAAAAAGCTGCAAATAAGACATTTTGTAGCAGTTTAATAGACTTCCTAAATATTTTGAGATTGCTGATTATCACCCATTTAATGTTCCTACATCCATAATTTTAAAGTTTTATTACAGATACACAATATGAGCAAATATAAAGTCTCTGGACCACAGCAGTTAACAATTGCTATTGATCCACTGTACAACTTTGTTAGAAGGAAAAAGGAGCATATAAATGCAGTACTCCGTAGGAGAATGTTTTTGCATTTGAAGATCAGGTTTAAGCTGGAGTTTCATGTACTTTTCATTGATTTAAAGTAAATGAAAATCATTTTGTAAAAGGTGTGAAAGAGTTTTAACTGGGTTTTCTGTGTAATAAGAAAACTTGAAAGTCAAGTTGTCAGCTCATCTCTTTAGTTAAGCCCTCTATTATTGTTCTCATTTTTCTAATGTCAAAATTTTTTTCATGTTTTTTTCCAAAATTCTCATAATTTCCAAATTATAGTTTTTGAGAAATTTATTAATTTTCAATATTTGGATATGTTTTGTTATTTTTAAGAAAATGCATGAAAGAATAATAGCAATAACTTCAAATTAATTTCTTTAATATAACTTCATAACTATTATAAGCTGGTGATAAATATCTTTGCATAATAGCTCCTATATTTTATGAATCAGTAATATTTTGGCATAGACTTTGAAAAATATACAGAAAAATTAATAATAATCAATACATACTGAAAATTTCATTAGTAATGTTTATTTCCCTAACTCCAAAAAATGGAATTTCCAGACCATCAGCAGCATTCCATTGTATCTTTAATCTTAAATCAGAGGACATTTATTTCAGACTAAAGAAAATATTTATACATAGGATATAGGTTAGGAAGTAATACTTTGTCATTTTTATTAAATATTTGTAATTCCAGTTCTATAAATTGCATTCTTCCAAGTTGGAACCATAATTTATCCCAATTTTTTCAGTAATTTTGGTATATTCCCTAAGAGATTTTGACATGCTTATTTCAACTAGTTTTCCATTGAATTGCACACTTTTATTCAAATGAACTAGAGCAATTTTGGTTGGTAGACATGGGAATACAGAGGTATGACTAAACTGAGACACATAATCTAATGGCTGTCCTTAAGTAGGATATAGTTAAAGGAAGAAAAAAAATGTTTATTCTAAAAGAGACAGATATCATTTTAGTAAAGAAATCAGGAAATTTTTCATGGTAGCTATCTTAGCCATAAAAGATAATGATATAACACTTAGGATTAGGCCATTACTTCTCTTGAAGACCTAAAAGGAGACCTATTATTTACAAACACAGGTATAACGTCATAGAATAAGGTACTTATAGTTATGGAAGCTAGCAATGGAGGAAATTTTAGAAAAAAAATAATATAAAAGACAGTATGGCAATAGGCCACTATCCCAGTAAAACATTTTTAGGAATTGAATGATTTTTATATATCAGGAAGTCAAAGAGAATTGCTAAATTCTGTTCTTAAAGTGATAGTTGTAACATACTTTTGGTTTTGTTTTTTCAAGTTCAAATTGACTTCCTATAATTAAATTTGATTTTTGTTGTTCTTAATAGTGATGGTTTATTTTTGAGGAAAGGTAAGATAGCAGATATTGTGAAACCAGGTTGCCTGGGTTTTTATTTAATGTTTGAAAAAATGTCTTACACTCTTTGTACCTTATTTTAGGATAGTGAATAATGAAGTGTATCTACCTGATGGAATTGCTTGAGAGTAAAGGGATGTTCAAGATTAAAATTTCCCTGTGAAGTTTCAATAATTGGATCTGTTGAAAAAACATTGTAATAAACGAGTTTAAGCAATTTTATAGTGATAGTAAGTAATTTTTAGGGACACTAAATGAGACTGACAATATTTTATAAATAATTGCTTTTAGAAATTTAATTGGCCCAGAAGATAGATATTAGCTTGTGATAAAGTCTTTCTGGGTGTGCTGACATTCCTGTCTTCCTTCCTCTGCTGTAGTTAGTTAATAAAACCTCAGCAAGGGAACAAAGACAATTGTTTTCTTATTTGGCAAGTCTGGTGGTCTTTAAAGCAGATAAGGGAATATCAGAGTAAATACTCTCCCTAATCAGCATATCAAGGTGCCATATTTTAAAATGACACTCCCCGAACAGTGCATTCAATGGATTAAACGTGAAAAAACCTTAGAATAGATCCTTACATTATAAGCACCTTGTATTTACTATAAATATCACTATCATTAGTCAGTTAGTCAGATCTTATAGTGTGAACTAATATACAAGTATCAGTATCTATTTGATAAATTCTCTAGTAGTAGAAATTAATTTTCTGTGTATAACTCAGGTGAAAGAAAAAGAAAAAAAATCATTCTAGCCACTGCTTTAGAAAAAACACCTCTATATACAAATACAAGTAAAAAAAATTACAAAAGTTTGTTATGTTTTATATTTTAACTTTCTATTTTTTATGAGAAATTATAGTTTTTAAATAGCCTAATTTTCCAACTAAATATTACTTAAAAATTTTTTAGCATTTTTTGAATATTTGATATAAAATTAGAAAGACAGAAAAATAAAATAAATCAATAGACATTTTTTAGTTTGTTTTTAAAATTAAGGCAGGCACAGTGGAGCATGCTTATAATCACAGCAGTTTAGGAAGCTGAGGCAGGAGGATCCTAAGTTCAAAGCCAGCCTCGTCAGCTTAGTGAGGTCCTAAGCAACTTAGTAAGACCCTGCTCTAAATAAAATATAAAAAAGTGGACTGGCAACATGAATCAGTGTTTAAGTGCCCTTGGGTTCGATCCCCAGTACCAAAAATTAAAATTAAATTAAATTAAATTAAACTATGATACTTAGTTGAATTTCAATTACTGCTCTTAAATTTAACAGACTACAACATGTTTATAAAAAATATAAGCACATTATATTATAAATACTTATTCATAAAAATATTAATTTGTAGCAATACAAATAATTTTTCTTAGAAAAAAAAAGAGAATGGAATTCGTATGAAATGTTCTGTCTTCAAAGCTTTTAAAAATTTAAGTACCCTGTATTACAGTATAGGTAATATGTTTACATGATTTGAAAAGTTTGCATGTTATGCAATCTTATGAATATCATTATTTGGAAATTCAGAAAAATCTAACTCCCTATATAATTAGACCACCATATCATAGAAAGAAAATACTATTTTCATCAATCAATTATTGCTCTATACTTGATTCAAGTGAGATTTTAACCAAAAGAATATTCATGAGGTTGTTAATATGTATATATACTAGGAAAATATACAGAAAGTTACAAGTTACCATATTTGAAAAATATTGTAGAGTGATTAAAATATTTATATTTTACCTAAGTATATAACAAATATTTAAGTAATGAATAAACGTAACGCTATTATACTTGATTAATTTCCAAAAACTAAAAGCTGGCATGTAAAAATCTATTCATTTTTAGAAAAACGTTATTTAGAAACATAATTTGTTTTCAAAATAAATAAACTAATACATATTGTTTTGAAAATTGTTCCTTTTTTGAAACATGAGTATCAGAAATGAAAATTCTGAAGGCTCCGGCTAAAGTTGTGGCTCAGTGTCAGAGCGCTTGGCACTGGGTTTGATCCTCAGCACCACATAAAAATAAGTAAACAAAACAAACACATTGTGTCCATGTATAACTAAAAAATACTTTAAAAAGAAAAAAGAAAGAAAATTCTGAAGGCTAATAATGGCTGGATAAAATACATAAATATTTTGTAAAAGAAGTCTACTACATTAACATTTCTCACCTGTTTAATATTGAATTTACTAATGACTAATTTGACCTTCAGAGAGGATTATGAAAAATTCAAGAAAAAACAAATTGAGGACTTCTTTTCAGTGTGGCATAATATAAATGATACAAATTATGTTGTCATGTATACAATGTCCAAAAGATGAAAAAGTATTTCATTAGACCAAAGAAGTTATTATTAGACATAATGTGCAGTATACATTTGTATCCTTGAAAACTGTTTTAAATGCTATCTGAAACAAGATGAGTTATGAATAAATATTATTATCACTATAAAATTCAATGCTTTAATATACAAACTCTATGCCTAAAATACATCATATACTAGGTAGTACATGGACTTACAAAAGTAAACTAATAAAAATGAACTCTTTTTATATTTCCGAAACCAATGTATTCATGGAGGTGTGGATTGTTTTCCTGAGGCAGCCTTAACTCAGAGTAAAACAGCACAAATACTTTCACTCGTCCTGGATGTTAGAATCCTAAAATCAAGGTGGTGGCAGGATCACATTGAAGAATTCATTTCTAATCTCTTCTAGCTATTGGTAGTTTCCCTAGTATTCCTGAGCATGAAGTGAGGAATTTTAGTCTGTCTTAGTCACACTACAAGATATCAGATTAATGTATTTTTTTTTTAATATAAAAGATAAAATGATGCCGGGCATGGTGGTGCACGCCTGTAATCCCAGCACTTAGGGAGGCTGAGAGAGGAGAATCACAGGGTTCAAAGCCAGCCTCAGCAAAGGCGAGGCACTAAGCAACTCAGTGAGATTCCATCTCTAAATAAAACACAAAATAGGGCTGGGGATGTGTCTCAGTGGTCGAGTGCCCCTGAGTCCAATCCCCGGTACCACAAAAAAAAAAAAAGATAAAATGACTCACTGCATTTGGGCTAGGAAAAAAAAAAAAAAAGATCCCATAGAAATTTTCTTTTGGGGAAAAAACTTTGACTTGAGTTTTTAAGAATTCATAGAATGTTTAGGGACAGGGAAAGACAAAAAAGCATAGAGATTCTGAATCTCCTTAGTAGTCAATTATTTAATTCCATCTATTCATATTACCCTTGTTGCTTGGAAAAAAGTAAATAGATCACAGATTATTTGTATAATGTATTAAAGATTTCAGTCTATACCCACAAAAAAGTATTTTTGCCTCCAAATTCTGTAACTTTCAGAGATGAATCATAATCTACAGAAAAATTAAAACATTTAAAAATATTCATCTAAAATTTAAAAACATTTCACAGATTCATTGTCACTGAATCTGTGAAACAAGTAGATTTAGTGATCTCAGAATCACATTTCTATATCATTTTATGAGAACACTTACTATGAGACCTACTTTTAAAACAATTGTTTTCAGTTTTATTGAGGTATAATTGAGAAAAACTATGTAATTAAGGTGAACAAAATCATATTTTGATATATGTATAAATTATAAAAATGATCACCACAATCAACACTATTAAAATATTCATTACCTCATATAATTACTTTTTTATGTGTGTATGGATCTACCCTTTTTGAAAATTTCAAATACACAATAGATTATTACTAACTATAGTCACCATACTGTACTTTAGGTCCAAATTTGTAGCCTTTGGCCAATATGTCCTCATTTCTCCCACGGCCTAACCCTTGTCATTTTTCTATTCTGTTTCTGTAAGTTTAAGGGGGAAAAAAACAGTAAAGGGACATAAGAAAACTTTTTTGATAAATATGTATATTAATTTGTGTTGATGATATACATATCTAAACTCACCAAATTATATATATATAAAACATGCAGATTTTGTTCATCAGTTATACTTTAAGCTATAAAAATAGCAATGGTGTCAGAAAAAAGTTATCTTATTTCTCTTTGCATTTTTCATGTGTTTATTAAAATTGAACCAATATTTTAAAATAAATAAAGTAATTTTAACAGCTTACTCTTATCTACTGTAGTTTGAGGGGAGTTCCTAGAACAGCATTTATTTGAACCAAACTCTATGTTGAACAGTTACAGTCAGGATGGAGTGGGGACATGACTATTGGTGAAGTGGAAGAGCCATAAACTCAGAATGTAATAATTGCTTCCTGTTGAGAGAATGATGGGATCAGAATATTAACTATGATGTGATCTTCCAGGAAATGGGTTTCTGAGTGAAGAATTGGAAAAAAAAATTATCTCATTTTTTATTTCTCTAATCTCATGGAAGAAATGTAGAAATTGTGTGAAAGTGATTTGTTGGCTTGATTTTTGTCATAGCTTTGCTTATGCAATATTCTATCAGGAAAATCCTTTCACAGAAGCCAAGGAAGTGTCTGTGCATTCATAGACAGAGGTAAAACATAATTTCGTTAACCCCCCTTTGTCTAATGATCTTAATATGAACAACTAAATTAAGTTGTATTTCAAGTGAGTAGACTATGGCAAATTCTAATTTGGACACTTCTGAAGTTTCTTCTAACTACTTGGCTTTGTGACTTCTATATTATTATTTTCATTTTAAGTCTAACTTGCCATGTTAATTATGTTCCCAGGAAAGCATTTGAATATTCCCAGTATGACATTATGTTTATATTGCCAAAAATGAAAACAGCTTTAAATTACAACAAAGTTTAACAGTTCATAGCAATCAGTAGAAGAATGAACAATAAACTGTCTCATAATGCTTTGGCTTTAGTACAAAACCCTGAATATACTCTGATTTTATTTTAGAAAAAAAATGTTTTAACCAATAAACATGTGATATCTCTAGTAGATAAACTGAACTACGCTATATCCTGTAAATAATTTTCTACAAAATGAATTGTTGCATTCTTCACCCCACTGATTTCAAACTCTGGGACATAACCTTCTGTAGCATCAATTATAGAAGCCACCTGTAAATACACATAAAACCAAAATATTAATTTAATATTTTTAAAATTTAAAGAAGAATTGAAAAAAGGCAGTAAAGGACAAATATTAAACAGAAAGTTGAATTAGCCTGAGAAATATCAATACATGTTGTGGAAGCTAACTGCTACAAACAGAAGAGTTGTGCTATTAAGGAGCAAAGTGATCAGAGCTTGAGTGATCAGAGCAGATAGCATGAGATCCTAACAAATAGTTTATTTCAGCCTAGAAGAATTGGAAATTAGATGTTAAGTTGACACATTGTCCTTCAACAAATAAAATAGTTTTTAAGTGTTGACGTATGACAAAAACTATTCTCTATTCTAGGCATGAAACAAAGGTAAAATAGACAAGTTCTCTGATTTTATGGATCCTACATAAGTGGGCAGATCATATGCAAAAGAAAAATAAAGATAAATAAACCTTTGTTTACAACAAAATGCCACTAGAGAAGTGTAATAAACACACTAATGAAGAAAATAGTGCATGATATGGATTCTAAAAAGGCCTCTTTGAAAAAATGTTTTCTGATTTGCGATTCAAAGGAAGTGAATGAGCAAAATCACAGGTACCTTATAGGAGGAGAGTTCCAGATAATGAGAACAGTAGATACTAAGGTGGGAGGGAATATATGAAACAGATCTTGGTGTTTGGAGCAGAGCACCTAGAGTTCCAGTCCACAGATGATGAAGTCTAAGAGAAATTGTGCCTAGCAGATGGTGTGGGACCTTTTATTCCATGGGATTATTGCTCTAAATGGTAGGCAAAATGATAGAGGGTTAAGTGTCTGTCTTTGGAAGGGAGAAGATGAGTGAATTTACATTTTAAAATGAGCACTGTTGCAACTTAATTGTCAATAGTGGATTCATGGGAAATCTACAAAACTAGTTAAATGAATATTATGGAGGATTGGTATAAGATAGAGACAGTAAAAAATGGTCTAATTGTAGAAGTAATTTGGAAAAGGATGTGACAGAATGTGATGATGTGTTATGTATAGAATGTGTGGAAAAGAAGAGCCCTAGATGGCTTCAGGTTATTTGACTAAAGAAATTTGATCATGGAAAGTTGTAATCTGGCAAACACCAGAAAAATCAGATTTGAAAGAAGATACATGAGGTTTGATTTTGGACAAATTGAATATAAGATGCCTATGAAAGTCTGAAGAGGAGACAAAAAAACTAGAGTTTGAAATGTCTGTCTGGATGTAAGGGAACTGTCTTAGCTAAAGATATGGCATAGTCATTACATTTAAGGTCATGGATTTGCAACTAGTCTAAAGAATGAGTTAAATAAGGGAGAGAAGCGATTAGAGAGCACTGCTTCCTGGGGCATCAAATGTTGTGGAGGAAAATAAGAACATTCCAGCAAAGATGACTTAGAAGACATAGCCAGTTAACTAGGAAGAAAACCAAAAGAAAGCGGGCTCCTTAGGAGCAGCAGAAGTTATTACAAAGGGAAGGGTGATTGATTGTGTTAAATGATGGTAGGCAGATAAGGAAAATTATTTAATTTTACAATAAAAAAGTCATTCAGTACTCTCATATGTATGGGTTTAAGGAGATGTTAAGTACAGAAGCTTGGAGGAGAAGAAATGGATAGGAAGGGACTTATACTCTCTCCAGGAGGATTCATCTGCATATTACTTCATCATAGCCATCAAATCAGAGAAGTGTCCATTGCTACACAAACTATAATTGTCATTCTTTTTAACTGTATCCCAATCTTGCGGTATATCAGATTCACAAATGCATTCACTGAATATTCAGACTCTAAAGTTCTTCCAAGTGCTAAACAATTTTCCAGACAATTTATAAACCCATGTGGGGATATGATGGCTAGAGAGAGAAAATTATATGGGAAACTTTAAATTGACAGATTTCTAGATTCCAACAAGTGAAATTCAATTTTAACTGGCTTGCAAATAGGGGCAGACATTGTTAAATTTTAAAGGTCTGTGGAGAATACATTTAGAATCTGTGTCTTGAATCAAAAGTAAGAAGAACAATAATAGCAAAAAGGTGGGGAATGACAATAATATATATTAAATGCTATGTGTCTAGCATATGTACTAGATATTTTGTATATTTGTATTCAACTTTACATACGAGAAAATCCAAGACATAGTAGAGAGCTTAAGCAATTATTCTCCAAAACTGAGTACCTTTGATACTCATAAATCTAAAAATTCTCAAGTACTACATTCTCTATCTTGCATTTTAACCTTGATTCACATCTTAACTTTCATTATTTCTGTTTGTATTAAACTTCACAGCAGTCTTCTTTCTCCTTTTTTGTTGGCCTGAAGCACAGATAAATCCTCTAGTCCATATGCCAGGAACACATGTGATGAAGGCTTTATGAGTAATATTATACTAAATTAAAATAAACAAACAAGAAATACAACATTGTATTTGTACCAACTTGTTCATGTGCTGCTGGCAGATTTTTTTTAAATATCCAAGTTGTAATAGAAAAACAGCCCTTTGAAACCAATCATTCAGTTAAACTCTTTTTTTATTGGGCAAACAAAAAAAATCATTGTCTTTTAAAACTCAGTTTATTATAAATAAAAGATTGTTAAAATTAGACTACAGTCTTCTGCGTGTTTCCTTTAAAAGGCTGTTTTTACAACATATCTAATTTAATTTGCAATACAATGTGTTAAATGACTTGCAAAAATGATTTTCATAAAATTGTATCAATTTTCCATTACTATAATGTAATATGTGAGGCAAATAACTTACAAAGGTAAAGATTTATTTTGGCTCATGGTTCTAGAGGTTCCAGTCCAATATCAGGTGGCCCCATTGCTTTCACCCTCTGGTGAGGACAGCATAGTACAGCAGGAGTAGTACAGCAGCATTGCATAGGAAACTGCTTACATCACTACACAAGCAGAGAGAGAAGAAAAGAGGAAAGAACAGGATCTCATACTCCCTATCAGGAGCAGAACCCCCAGCAATCTAAGGACCTCCCACCAGACTCCACCTCTCAAGATTTCTATTATCTCCCACTAGCATCACCCTGGGGACCAAACCTATAACAAAATTAACACACAGACTTTCAGAGGACACTTATCCAAACCATAATAACTATGAGCAAATAGTTTTTAAAATAAGTCAAGGGAAAGAAAAGACAGGAGGACAGTTATTAAAGAGATTGTGGCATTAAATGTTGCTATTAATTCCTATACACTGTTAGAAGAATGTAACAAATTTAGAGCTAAGCTTTCCAGAAGCCAATGGAAAAAGTAGAACATCATTACTTGGTTTACAATGCACTTAAGATAAAAACAAACTGGATATTCTATGTAAGAATGTCTATACCTGGTCCTAAGATGAGAGAAATTTCTCCCAAGATTTTTTGCAGTGAAAACTGTGTAATATAGTAAATAATTTGAACCAAATTATATAGGAAGTTCAGCAATGAATTTTACAGGCATTTTCTGACAAAGTAGCCTCATGGCCTCAAGCCAAAGAAATTCAGTTAAGTGTGATTGTTAGGGAGACTATAACAATAGAGAAAATAACCCTTTATCCTTTTTTTTTCCTTGAGTTCTAAATTTACTTCTCAGTCTATGCAGTGTGGAATAGTGAAATATCCATGATTAAATGCCATCTGTGCATTGGAATTATAGAGACATAGAATTATAGAGGCCAGACTTATTAATATGCACCCAACTAACACATGAGAATGAAAGGATTACTACTAAAGGTAGTTCAAATATTTGTAATTGTGCTAGGTTTTCAAAATTTTTACAATTAACAAAAGAACAAAATTGCCTTTGCTGTTTAGGGCAGAACATATTTACTATAATACAAACATGTTTAGTGATTTTATTTCTTTTTATATTAAAATTGGAGGAAAATTATGCTTGAGAAGAAATTGTTGTTTTCATGCATTAAATATTTCTGCTTGCATTATAAAAATTGGTTTATCATGTATAAGATACAGCTATGTTCTGAAGTTAATCATTAGTCATTAGTGTATTTTTTCAAGTTTTTTAAATTGGTAAAAATGTAGTTGAGTAATTAATAAGAAGATTTAAATATTTTCAAATAAATAAAATTCATCAATATCTAAAAGTCATATTGAAATTTTATTTCTTTACTTAATGCTTTCTATTATTTACTCCATGATAGAAAATTAATAAACATTAGAAGAATAATTACAAATGCAAATTTTTAAGATAATTAAAATAAATGATGTAAATT
This sequence comes from Geosciurus inauris, assembly GCA_004024805.1. Lineage (NCBI taxonomy): Eukaryota > Metazoa > Chordata > Mammalia > Rodentia > Sciuridae > Geosciurus > Geosciurus inauris. The sequence goes on from PVHX01010299.1 coordinate 49,971, forward strand.
ATACATTTAAGACACACTGAGAATTTCATAAATATGTAAAGATTCATACAGTAATATACTGTTTTAATAAGTAGTCACTGCAAATAGGTTATAAAATCTTCATTATAAGGGAGAAGTAATTGCAAATCATTTTAGTACTAGATCTGTAACTGAAAGTCAACTTAGAAAGTTTTTACTAAGCATATTTGTACAATTGTTTGCTTTATTCTCCTCCATTTTATTTTTGAAGGTAACAAACTCCCAACTCCAGTGGCAATAATAAAAAGAGTTACTTGGAAGAATACGAAATAAAAATGGTATTTTGCCAATATATTTCTCTATTATATTATTTTCCTAAACATTTAAATATATATTTGTGTTGGGTTATGTAATTAATATATTTCAGATGTTAAGTTGATTATGTTTTTAATATATTAGTTGTTTACACTTTTATTTTTCATGGGGGAAAAAAGCAAAGCATATTAAAAGTAAACAAGAAAAGAACCCCCTTTGTGGTAATAATCAACATGTTGATAATTGACCCATTCTGGTAATGGCCAACATGAACAGTTACCAACCTAAATGATAACTAAAAAACCCTCTTAGATCATGTTCATTTTCTAGTGATCTTACAGGCATAAATATGCCTACTTAGATGTAGTAATTGTGTTTCTCTCCAACACTTGCACTCTACCTTGTCTCTTAAAGTGTGCACTTCTTTTGTTCTCTCAATAAATTCAATCTATGCTTCACTTTGACCCATCCTTTCTCTTCTGACATCAAGGACCTTCATGGCCTGAGTTGAGGTCCTCCTTTCTTTTGGGGGACCTCCTCAGAACTCTCTTCTTGGTGAAAATGCCAGGTTTTTCATTGAAAACCTTTGACGGAAATATGGTAGACTGGTTCTTACTGTTATAGGACTGGGGTATTCTGGGAAATGGAAGCAGTGCATAAGCCCCCTTTCAAACTCGGATTTTTGTAATCAAGTCAGAAAGATTTCAGACATGTCATTGAGAGGCACGAGTTTATTAGAAGGGATGGAAACTAAGAAAAGGGTATGCTTTCAAGGGAGAAGGTGTATCCTTTCAGACAGGATATGGACAGTGTGCCTCTCTATTCCTTTAGTTGTATTAGGAGTCCCAAGGAAGTTTCCAAAGAGTCCTGCCCAGATTTACCTCTTGACTTTTGACTGACAGCAGGATGACATCATATTTTCAACTCTCCATTCTTTGCCTTGGTAAATCTAGGTCAGTTCTAATTGAAACCTTTTCTTACAGATTTTATGGTTAGGGATAATTATCCTTATCTCCTTGAGTTCTGGAACCTGGTCTGTGAACCGGTAACAAAAGTCCCCCTTCAGGGTAACTTGTGTTTCTCTTATCAGAATTATTTCAAACCTTCATTTCTTGTGCAGATAACAGGTAGTTTGCTGGGGAATATATTATATCCTGTCTACTTAAGCCAGGGCTGCAGGTAAATTGCTTCTGGAAAGTGAAGCCACATGAGGGCCCAGTTCATGGAATTATTCCCTGAACCTGATGTTCCCATCACTCACATCTGTCTGTCTCCTGTCATTATCAGGATGCAACACAATCCCTTTTCATAAGAGTTCTTGACTGAATTAAGATGATTAGTCATCATTCCATTGCTCAATTTCTTAATAGAGAATGGGTGCAATATTTTTGAAGAAATATAATACCATAAATATGTAATTTTTATATATGCACTGTACACATTTTCAACACATCAAAGACAAGATCATAACAGCAATAATCAAAAGAAGAATAAACATAAAGAATACACATATTAATAATTTAAATGTTAGCATTAGATAACCAGAATTTTAAAACAACTTAAATTATGTATCCAAAAGAGAAGCAATAGAAATGGAAAACAGATTAATCTTTAATAGCACATGAAATGTTTAATACCAAATGAAAACTTTGTGAGTATAAAATATAATTAAAGTAATTAAGAGTTCATCAGATATTTACCAGATATCTAATTTATCAGAACATTACACAGAGCAGAAGTTAGGATAGGTAACCTGAAAAACAGGTCAAGAGAAAAATACTCACATCAAAAATTAACAGCAATATCTATCAAGAGGCATTTAGAAGGGTATCAGAGACATGAAATTTGAGAATATGTTCTAACATATTGCAGAGAAGGGAAAATTATTTCCTTTGTACTTTTCATAGCTTTTAGTTGAAATTGATCCCTGTAAAAAAAAAAAAAAACAGGTTAATGTGAGAAACATGCTCACCTCTACAAGGCCAAAGAATGGACTAAGACACAAGGTACAGCAAACCATGAAGCTTTAATGACTACCCTGCAAAATCAAATGCCTGGTGGTCAAGGACACACAGATTGGGTACGACCAGAAATTTATTCCCTAGGGCACAAGCTCCCTCCCCAGATCCTCACTGGCTGAGTACTATGGGGTGTACAGTCCTCCTGAATGTCACCTAGGTTTTACTGTCTCCTTCTGGGTTATTTAAATAAATATACCTTTAGTCGTACCCATCTACCTTTGTTCTCTTTTGGTGGGAAAGTCCCTTGCATTGAATGGCTTTTGGCATATACACAGTTCTTTCTCACTTCCTGTTTGTCAAGGGGCTGTACATTTTTATACTCCAGTGTCAACTGCTTGTAACTTTCTATTCTGCTCTTCCCTCCTGCTGCTTTTCTTAGATTGCAAATCATTTTACATTTAACGCTAAATACTCTATTCTATAAATGTACCAATGGAGTTTATATTTATTATAGTAAATAAGAGAAAAACATTTTATAAACATGTATGTGTTATGTACACATGAGAACCACCATGGGAAAATAAGTAATTCTCAAAGAGTTTAGAATTAAATGTAATCATTTGCTAGGGGGAAAAAAAATGAGGAGGCTGGTATGTAGGTGACCAAGAAAATTTGATAAGAAAGGGAAGTATTTTATGCATATGTAAATCAGCACATTACTCTTTGATAAAAGACTACTGATTTCATCATTTTTTTTTTCTGGCACAGAAAGAAAACACTCTTTCAATTAAAATTTTCTTTATAAATACAAATTCCTCTTAAAACATTGGAAGTTATACTTCTATTTTTAGAAGTTCTCCTATATCTGCAATTGTCTCAAAATAATCAGCTCAAAATAAGACTTATGCAAAGAGATATATTTTGGGTGACACATATTTGGCTTCTGATGTTATTATAATATTTGATTTATAAAAAGAGGGTGGAGAAAATAAAGAAGAAGCACTTTTCAAATTTGAAATAATTAAGAATATTCCTAAGAGTTTTAATGCCACTAACTTATAGGTACAAAAGCACTACTTGCCACAGAGGGAATAGAAACAAAGCTACTTCTAGGTGCAATATAGTAAACAAATCACAAATAAAAATAAAGCAAAATCAGAGGAACAAAAAGACACATAGAAATTAAGATCTGGAGCCAATAATTAAATTGAAATTAAAGTTAATGTTATTGGTTTTTTTTCCTCCTTGTGTTTCAGCTTCAGAAATTTGGGATATTGTTACCACCTGCGTAATCCAAAGACCCTGTCTGAATCACTGCTGTCTGAATTCAGCCACCCAACCTTTACTTTCCTTCCTTCTCTCAAGCAGGGAGAAGTTCCCTTTAATTCAGAGGGGTGATCTCAAATTCACTGTTTTAATATTGCCATGTTTTAAAAATTTATAACCTGTAATATTGGTGAAATTCATACTATTAGTTTTTACCACACATTAATTGATATAATTCTATGTGGGAATTTAGTGCTACCAGCAGCCTATCCCAGGGACTTTATTCAAATCCCAACTGACTGGATTATGCTACTTGCCCAAAGTGAAGAAAGGAAAAATACATTTTACACAGTTTTATCAAACTTGGGAGATCCAGCTACATGACTTCTCCCCACAGGTTCCATGGAAGTAGTTAGAATTACAGAAGCAAAAGTCAGGTGATAGACCTGTAGATTTATATAGGGTATATGAATCAGAAGTATGACAATCTCAACTTTCTTGGTGTCCATGGGTGGGGGCACCTTCAATCTTTACTCTCAGCATGAGGAAGTTGTCCTCAAATTCAAAAGGGTCTTTAATTTTAGTCCATTTCATTAGAAAATGTGTACCTGGTATTTTAAAATGCTTATGCTATATATAGCCATATTGTAACTTAGAAAACAATATCCTAACTTATGATGCTTTGGCATGCTAAGTGTTTTGAACTAAAGGAGAACCAAGGTCTCTCTAACCTCCTACCCTCCTGTCTCTCACTTCTCTTTGTCTTTTGATGCACATGAGAGCACTTTCTTTGAAATTCCCTTATTTATGTAGAGGCCAGATCTCGTAGAAGCTAATCAATTATTGTGAATCCCTTCCCCAAGTGTTTTTATCAACCAGGAAAAAATGATTCACATTGCAGGAAGGTAGACTAGAGTTGACATCACACACAGAGCAAAGATATACTTTATCCCGGGTTTATTTCTGTTCTTTGAGTCCATTCATTTTGAAAGGTAATAAATAGACATGAGTGGTAAGAATATGAGGCTAAGGGGATAATTCTATAACTGGTCCTACTTTGCTGAGCCCCTCAGGCTTTCTTTCATAAAAGCAATTTACCTGCAGCCTTTCCTGGTTTAAGTCCATAAGACATGTTACATGCCTAAGCAAACAAGCTATTATCTGTGGGAGAAATATAGACCTGAAAGACCCCTTCCTGTATTCTTCCTACCAATCAGGAGAACATAAGTCACCCGCAAGGGGGAAAATTTTATGATCCTTAAGCAAACCAGATTACAAAACTCAGGGACATATGATAATTAGAACCTGTCAACATGGGCCAATGTGTCCTGAAATTGTCTTGGACCTTTAACATGCACAGTGGGGACTTGGACATCTGATCTGATACAATCTGCTGTCATTTAAAACTCAAGAGGTGCACCTGGGTAAAATTCTCAGGAATCCCTAATAAAACTAGAGAGCACTATTCTTCTCTTCAAGAGGAGAATATCTAATCTCTCCCTTAGAATGTTAATATTTTTCTTTCCTATCCCTTTATATAAACACATGCCTACTATTCTGAGTTATATACCTGAACTCTTTCTAGCATAATTGCGAGAACTGATAAGAGAGGACTTCTGTCACACTATTTTGGCTCCTCAGAAGGCCCCTGCTCTGTAACAATTCCCCCTAAAACTCATCAACTTCTAAAATTTCACACACCCCTTTACTTTCCTCTTCCCGGTTGAGGCAGGAACACCACCTCATATTAAAACCCTAGACTAAAGCTTGTTTTTTTCTTTTTTGTGGCTGCCTGACTAGAAGACCTCACTCACACTTGGATGACTACACATTCTGTTGTTGCCCCAGATTTCTTTGACTATTCTAACATTAGTTAACCCAAAAGAGTTGTTTTGAATCCAAGTAATTTGTTTTAAGGAACAAACATAGGGCAAATATGCAGGTTAACAAATTCCATTATAGGAATATAAAATCAAAACCTTACATTTTCAACAGAGTCAGAGAAAAAGAACAATCAAGGGGACTCTCAGAGAAAGCTTAGTTCTTCATCATGTAACCAAGAGCTTGGTCCTTGTCCCCAGTGCCAATTAATGATAAGTTAATAATGAGGACACAATTTTGAGAAAAAGAAAAAAGTTGTTTTATTGCTTTGCTAGGAAAGGAGAAACACAGGGTACTCCATTGCCAGAGGCTGTAATTCTGGCCATCAGGAGGAACAGGGGGATTTCAAAGAAGCTCTTCAAGGTCTACATTCCAGGTGTGCTCCTGTAGGGGTCCCAGGGTGCTCTGATGGTGTGTTAGGATTCACTTGTTAATTTGAGAGAAATTCACTTCCCAGATCCTCAGCAGGCATCTCCTTCCTGTACTGGGTGTGTTCAAGGGCAATTAATTAGGGGAAGAAAAGATAACACTTTCTCACTAATCTTGTTAGGGAGGGGGAGAGGGGAGAAGAGAGAAAAAATATTTATTTAAAAAAATAAGCCTTAAAGCAAAGAGGGCTATATTCAGAGGTGAAGGGACCACTGTTACTAACATCTGGGGAAATGGAACTCATCATCACAGGTAACCTGCAGTGTTATTTTCATTGAGAAAAAAATAAATATATGAATCCAATACTTTTAGAGAAAAATAGGATGCCTATTTTCATTTATTTGATTGCTGAATTCCTTTAATAACTACTGCTTAAAATGGGGCAGATTTTAAAGTGTCTACGAAGATTAAGCATCCAAAATTACTAAGAATTTGAAATACAATGTCCCGTGGTAGATGATATAGTAGATTGTTTCAGATTAAAATTAGTGGAATTAATTGAAGTCTTTTCCCTATTGATCTTAAACTATGGGTGTCTCATTGTCTTTAGGATTAAACTATGATGATAAACACAGAGAGGCAGCTCTGATGTAAATGAATCTGGCAGATAGAAAAATAAACTATATTGGTCATTTGCCCATGATTTTTAAACTTCTATAATTTTTTTTTAGAGTCCTGCTAAGTTGTCCAGGCTGGCCTCAAACTGATTATGGAAAGAGGACTGCCCCTCCACCACACCCCTCTCTACCCGCAACTGTGGGGCCAAGCAACTCTGAAAGTGGCTGTGAGGTTTCATCAAGGAGCCAAGACAGAAAAGGGTAGTAAAAACCTATGATTCTTTGCAATCTCATGGGAAGAATTTCCAGTGGATACCAAAAAATAATAGGAAGAAATTTGTTGGAGAGATGTAGTATGCAGACATGCAGGGCACACTGAAGGGGTCACCTCTGGGAGGTTGACACATTCCACACAGAGTTGAAGTATTTAAGGACTTTGTGTCTTTGACTTGGACTGAATTTAGAAGCTCCCCTCAGAAATTTGCAAAGATTCAGAGACCGGTTCCAGGAAATTTTTCTACCTTTAGATATGATAAGAATGGCTTCTAGGACTCAGGATTCAAATCTGTAAAATTTCTTTGTGCTTGTTTGAAATCTATGAAATTCTACCTTCTGTCACAAAGCTCTCTTCAAGAACTTTTTGGAGATTAAACTTTTGAAATAATGTTTTTTCATCCTCCTTGAGGCTAAATATCTCTGAGGCAGAGATCCTTAGCTCCTTTCACACTGACCCAGTATTAAGGCCACCTGGTAACAGTTTTCTTTGTTTTTGCTTGCTTTTGATAAGGTTCCCTGTGGTTTTAGTTTTTTGACTTATAATTTTTTTTTTCTTTTTGCTACAGAGGATTGAACCCAGAGGTGCTTTAACACTGATCTACGTCTTCACTCCTTATTCTTTATTTTGAGACAGAGTCTTCCTAAGTTGCTTAGAGTCTCACTAAGTTGCTGAGGCTAATATTGAACTTGCAATCCTCCTGCCTCATCCTCCAGTGTCACTGGGATTATAAACATGCACCTCTGTATCTGGCGACTTGTGGGTTTTCTTAATGCATGTCTGATGTCCTCCATATGAATTTTTGCCCGTTATTGTCCTTCTCTCTACTCACTTATTAATGGATGACTAATTGCTACAGTTTGGATATGAGATGACCCCCAAAATCTCCTGTGTTATGTAGAAATATTCTGAGGTAAAATGATTGGATTATGAGAACTGTTACTTAATCAGCTGATCCCAGTTTGAACCAGCTGAGTGGGATATGAGTGGAGGAGGGGGGCTCTTGGGGGTGTGCCTTGTAAGGGTTCATATTCCCTGCATCTCTTTTTCCTTTCCCTCTTTACTTCCTGGCCATCATGGGTGGAGCAGCTTCTCTCCACCACAGCCTTTTTTTGCCATGATGTTCTGCCTCACCTTGGCATAGAGCAATGGAGTCAGCTGACCATGAACTAAAGTCTGAAATTGTGAATTCAAATAAAGTTTTCATTTGCTAAGTTGTTCTTGTCAGGTATTTGGTCATGGCAACAAAAAAAAACTGACTAACACATAAACCTACCTTACTTTGTGATCCTCTCACTTCAGTAGCTGGGATTACAAGAATGTATGCACATGCCCAACTAGGATTTTTGTAAACTTTTTAAAGTCAACTTGTAAACTTTTAAAGTCTGAATTATTATTTAACAGTCTGATATTTGATATGCATCTTCACTTGAATACTTTGTTAGCTAATTTATATGTATATGACATATAGTTTTTAAATATAAAGACCTATAGTGTTTTTTTTTTCTCTCTCTCTCTTTCCTTCTCTCTAATCAATTGATTAGGGAAAAGAAAACTATCATTTCAAAGGATATGATTTTTATTTTCATGTGAACCACACTTCTCAGTTATATGACTGTGTTACTACAGTCTGTTATTACAGACATTTTCATTTGGAAGAATAAGGAAACAGAGTAGAAACATGAAATACCTATGGTCATAAATATTGAAATGAAGTAGTGCATTTTTTACAATGTCAAGAGTCTCCACACATAAGTTACTGTAGTAAACTTTATTGGACCAATAGTTTTAGAATCTTCCTGGATGAACACATGTGGTGTCCTATAGCAGAATCCCCAAAGGTCCTGACTTCTTAGTCTTTGCAACACTATTTCAGAGAAAGTGTCAAGTGACTAATTAACTGCCGAGCTGTCAGTAACTACAAGGATCTATATTGTCAAAGAAATAGTTTGATCTCTGTTCTCAAGAAAATTGTTCCTGGGATTAAATAAACCACTCCATAGCATGAAAAATAATATATTGGCAGATAATATCCACATTTTCCCCCTCTATTATTTCTTCCTTCATTTTCTTAATAAGAATTGTTGATTAAGCAGTCATGGGGAATTAATGTAGTTTGTAGTATAAAATACCTTGGGTCTAGCAATAAAGACTCTCCAGTGGCTTTTCTAGAAACAAGATTTAACAATCTTTTTCAAATTCACATGACTATGTACACTGTCCAAGAGGGTAAAACATTCTAACTCAGAAAATAGAAGAAAATTGAACTTTATAATTATAAATTTCTTTATTCTATATGTTTGCTGGTTTGTCTAACTAAAAATATATTGCTATGATTTATACATTCTGAGAACTTTTGCTTTGCACAAGATCTTTTTAAAAAAATGTCAACTCAAAGAATTTATATTTGGAGAATGTATTTAATAAAGCATGATCTCTAAGTTCATGATAACAGTTTCATAATTTTACTAAGATGTGCAAATTTCCATATCCTCATGGCAAGAAGTGATGGAAGAGATTAAGGTGATAAAAAACAAAGAGTATAGAATATCTTTTATTATATGATGCAATCAGAGTACTTTAAATAAAAATAAATATATATTAGAGCTGTAAATTAATTATCAAATGGATACTATTTTACAAAGACAACAGTGTATTTTGTTTTATAGTATGTTTATGTGCCGGGGTTTTTAGCCCTGTATTTCCCCCCCCACCCCAGCCTGCAGGGGAAGGAGAGGGCCTTACCCCGGCAAGGTCAAACCAGGAAAGGCAGGAGCCTACTGACCACCCGCACCCAACCCTCTCCCCAGAGGAAAATCGGATGCGTCAGGAAGACCAGTCAGTGCAGGAACTCGTTTATTGCGGAAATGGGGAGAATATATAGTCCCTTCGACCAATCAGCTTAAAAGTCAATCTGCCATGGCCAGTTCATGCAAGGGAGCACCCTATACCAAATATAAGCAGTCATACCTTGGAGCATGGAAGTGGGTGGTAACCAATGAGATAGGTTTCCTTTTCTCAGGAGCTGGCGTATAAATCGCCCCTAGGAACGCCCTACATTTATGGATTACTAACATATCTGGGCTGTTTTTTCAAAAAAGTAACACACTATAGAAAACTTAATGGAAACATCACATAGAAAAGTAAATCAAGGTGGACAAATTGTATTTTTAAAAAAGAAGAAAGTATTCTTATCAATATTTTAAAAAATTCTGGCAGATTATTTTCTGTTTTCTTATTTCCTGAAGTATTCTACCTGTAAGATATGGGAAATGACAAACCCCAAAATAATGTGACCTGAGAAGAAAGAGTGAGGAAAAAGCCAACACATTGATAACATAGATCCTTTCCCAATATATTCTTGCCCAATGACAGGACAATTCCTGGGAAAGGAGCAAATATCCAATGACAAGACAATCCCTCAGAAGAAGATATCTATCAAGTCTAAAATGGCAGTCTCTGGGAGGAAGCCAAATCATTGATCTTTCCCCAAATAAATCCTTTCCCAGTGGCAGTACAATGGGACCCTGAAAAGAAAGAGGTAAGCACCAAACTCTGACCTCAGACCCTCCATTCTTCCCCAAGTAAAAACATTGCCCAATAAAAACAAATTTCAAATTCTCACAAATCTGTTTCCTGGGTGCCCAAACTGACACACTCTGTCAATAATTAAGTCACCTCTCAGTGTAAGATACATAAGCACAGATTCCTCCTTTGGCCAGTGGCTCATTTTCCATCTGGAAAATGGGTCCACCAGATGCATGATCTCACCACTGAATAAAGGCTCTGCTGATTCTCGAAGTTTGTACCCGGCTTGGTCATTTTGTGCTAACACTACCTTTGTGATTCCTTTTCTCTTTAATTCTCACAGACTAGCCCACTTAATTTATACTTAAAATTGCAAACACAACACATGTTTTAAAACCACTTGTTTTAGTACTTTTGGGCTTTTACAACAAAAATATCATAGAATTGTGTTCTTAAACATAGTAGAAATTTATTCTCACAGTTCTGGAATTGGAAATCACAAGGTAAAGGGGTTAGTAGATTCAATGTCTGGTATCTTCCTCATTCATAGAATGCAGGCTTCTCACTGATTCTTCACTGGACAGATGGGACTAGGGAGCTCTCTAGAATTCTTAGGCACTAATCATATTCACATGGAGGACCAAATCACTAACACCTTCAAATAACATCACTTCTGGAATTAGGTTCAACAAATGAATTTTGGGTAAACAAAAATATGCATTTTATAACATCATTAATGCAAAAATGGGTTTTTAACCATTAAAGTATTAGAAAACATGTCAATGTAGTATCTACCAAAACCAAATAACCAAAGTTATCATTTTCTTATGGTTTTCAAGTATTTTCTCCCATTGAAATGGGTTTGCCATTTCATTTTTTTTTTTTTTTTTGGTACAGGGCATTGAACTCAGGGGTACTCCACCACTGAGCCACACTCCCAATCCTATTTTGTGTTTTATATACAAACAGGGTCTCACGGAGTTGCTTAGTGCCTCGCCAATGCTGAGGCTGGCTTTGAACTTGTGATTATCCTGTCTCAGTCTCCAAAAGTGCTTGGATTACAGGCGTGCACCACTGCACCCAGCTGCCATTTTATTATATTGATTCTTTTTCCCTTTGTTGTATAGAAACTTTTAAAAAATTATTGTAATTATTAGTACATATTAGCTGTTCTAGTTAATATGATTCACCATGATATTTCCGTACACACATTCATAATATGTTATGTTCACTCACCTTCTACCTAGCTTTGTTTCTCCTTTCCTTCACCCTTCTTTCTAATGGCATTCTGCCCAGTTTCTAGTAATCTCTAGTAATCCTTTTTTCCTTTTCTACCAAGTTTAGATTTAAAATTTTTGTTCTTTTTTCTTTTTCTTTTCTTTTCTTTTTCTTTTTCTTTGTGTGTGTGTGTGTGTGCATAGAGAGTATTTTTTATTTGGCTTTAAGCTCCAGATTCTTAATCAAAATCATAGAAAATTCATATTAAGAAGTGCCAGACCTAGGAAATAGTACCAGTTCTCTAAGATCATAACAGTGGAAAGTTGCTTTTATTTGGCATCATTTCAGTGATTTCTATCCTAATGGGGGAAACTTTGTCATCCATTGCTAATATTTTATTTCCATTGCCCACACAAACATCGAATAATTAAGTGATTCATAGTATCTCTCTGATGTGCAATATCTGCTGTGTTATATATTGAGGCCAGACTCTTTTAGACTTCATACCTGCTTTTTGTTTCTAAACATATCTTCTCTAGACTTCCTCTAAACCACACTTTACACCCACTCCAAATGCAAAGAGAGTTTATTATTCTTGTGCCCCAATAAGGTCCTTTTCCATCTTAGAAATAATACTGATACTGATGTGAGAATTATCTATTTTCACATTTGATCTAAATCTTTTTTTTATATAATTTTTTTTTAGTTGTAGGTGGACAGAATATCTTTATTTTATTTTTATGTGGTGCTGAGGATCGAACCCAGTGCCTTATGCGTGCTAGGCAAGCACACTACCACTGAGCCATAACCCCAGCCCATTGATCTAAATCTTATAATAAAATTATTTTATTTTTATTTAAACATCACTTATCAAAGCAATTTATTGAAGCAATGGATGTATGATGTTTCTTTCTATGTTACAGGAAACATATACTTGAATTCATATATACAGGTATATAAGCAAACGCCTTAAATAAAAGGAAATAAATACAAAAACCTTACATCGTTATTTCTATCATTTGCCACATGGTTGTAGCTCACATATACAATTTCCCTCTTACATTACCTATTTAGTATTCCCTTTGTGTTTAGAAAGTACCTTGACTAATCTTGGTTCCTTGCTTGACAGAGTGACCCAAAAGCGTATTCTTAAAACATATGTTAGTGCTTTTTATATTGAGTGATTCCATTTACATAATTTTTTTTTTAATTTCATGGCTTGGTGTATTAAGTGGTATCCAAAGGGATTTCCTGTTTCTCTTACATATTTCTCTTTGGTTCTATCATATAGTAGCAATCAAAATCAGTCAGCCTAACTCATAATCTGTCTGATGATTTGCTGGCTTAAAGAGTCCAAAGTAACCCAATGAGAAATTCAATGAAAAATTCTTGACCTCTGTTGAAAAGATGACTTCTTTGAGAATTAAGATGTCTAGCAAAGCAAAGCCTGTTATAAAAACAAAAAATGTATTTCTCTTGAAGATCTCTAAAGGTAATAGTAAACAGAGTCATTCCAATTCTTACCTTTAGATTCCCAGATTCAAGAATTTTGGCTATAAAAGAAACAGCACTCTATATATCTGTCATTTATTTAGCAATCGCAATCTGGAAGATATTACAGTAGATCAGGAATTTGTTATCATTAAGCTGGCACTAAAATTAAATCTTACAAGGGCTGCTGTGCTATTACATAAGACCATATAATTCAGTATGTTGGTGTTATATTGAACTATGTGTCAGTTTGACTGGACTACAGGATGTCAGGATGCCTGGATATTTATGTAAACATTATTCTAGGTATATGTCTTAGTCACCTTTTCATTACTGTGACAAGTACTGGAAAGAAAAAGCACTTAGATGAAAAAAGATTTAATTTGGCTCCTGGTTTCAGAGGTTTTCAGTCTATTGCTTTGGGCCTGAGGTGAAGCAGAACATCACAGTAGTAGAATGTGATATAAGAAAACTGTTCACTTCATGGTGGACAGGATGGTGAAGAGAAAGAAAGAATTGAAAGAGGAGGGGTGGGGGGGGAGAGAACAGGAGGAGAAGGAAGGGAGATGGGGAAGGAGAGGAGGGGATGGAGGAGGTGTTGGTTGTGACTGAGCACAACATATATTCTCCAAAGGCATGTCCCCAAGGACCTACTTCTTGAATTAGGTTCCATCTCCCAATAATGCCATCAAACTAATAATCTACTGATGAGGTTAAAACCTTCATGATTCATTCACTTTCCAAAAGCCTCATCTCTAAACATAGCTGCACTGAGGACTAAGCCTTCAACACGTGAGGTATTGAGGGACTTTCCAGATCCAAACCATAACAATGTGTCTATATAGAACATTTCTGAGTAACATGTGAATTGGTGGGTGATTCTTATTCAAACTATTATTTATTGCTAAATAAGGATGAACTTGCTCCCTGACACCTGCCATTAAATTTGGACTTAGACTTGAACTGGAACTTACACCACTGGCTTTCTTAGGTCTTAAGTTTGCCAAATTCAGATCTTCGGATTTTTTTCAGTCTTCATATCACATAAACCAATTTCTTATCATAAATCTTAATATTCTGAATATATCAGTTATACATAACAGCAGAAAGCTTTTCTATTCATTGTACATGACTGGAGAAGAATTTTTCACTTCTCTTGTTGTACATAGTCACACTATTCGTGCAATCATACCTGTACGTAGGCTAATGATGCCCATCTCATTCCACTATTTTTCCTACCCCCATGGCTCCTCTCCCACTTGCCCCATCCAAAGTTTCTCTACTCATCCTATGCACCCCCCATTATGGATTAGCGTGTACTTATCAGAAAAAACATTCGGCTCCTGTTTTTGGGGAATTAGCTTATTTCGCTTAGCATGATATTGTCCAACTCCATCCATTTATCTGAAAATTGCCATTATCTATAGTGCTTCCCATTCTCATGTATTCTCATTCACAAATTCTACTATCTCAGCTTTCTTTAACTCTGGCCTCCAATCCTATGGTGTTTTAATATATTCTCATAAAAGCTCACAGACACAAAGATGTGGAAGTGGTACTGCTCACTTTATTTCCTTTCTGTAAAGAACTAAAGCCCAAAGTAGGTATATGCATATATGTGTGTATGTGTATGTATCTCATATGTATGTGATATATATGAAACCCCATATCACATATTATATTTAAAGTTCTATTTCTGACATACAGACATAGATGTATGCCCTATACATGATGCCTGAAAGAGAAAGTCCCAAACATTACACATATCACACAACTTTTATTCACAATGGCACAGTCATCAATCATTTGAACGGTGGTAAAGGCAATTAATTGTATGATTTATTAAATATTCAACTGCACTTACGTACATTCATAATACAATTAATGCTAAGAACTGTAAACTATTTTCAATGTTTTCTTTTATACCCGATGAAATTCATGAAAAATTTAAACATTTTAAAACATCCCTTTGGAATACACTGCAAAAAAAAAAAAAATAAATCATGTTTAACAGCAATTGCATGTCACAATATAGTGATAATTTATTTTGAAGTAGAGGGTAAGTTTGAAATTTAGTGAGCATTTATATGGAACACAAATTGCCTATCATCAATTTATATTACCAATTTTCTAATCATTTTCTTTCCAGGTCTCTGACCATATAGCAGAGCCCTATCTGCTACCTATGAAATAGTGCAATCTGAACATTTCACCATCTCTGTCCCAGGGGAAATATTGGTGACCAGATGAACTTTTTTATAGTTCTTCCCATTGGGGTAGTTTCTTTCACCACTATCTTTAAAAGTGACCCAAGGAAAGGTCTGTAATGAAATTGTGTGTGAACAATACCCAATTACTTACTTCCTCAGGACTGGTCATAGGAAAATCTATATGAGACCATAAGCATGGATTGAGAGAGAAAAAGGCAATGTAGCTTCATCTTACTTGAATGCTCATTTCTTGCTTGAGGGCAACTTTGTATATAACACTTCCCTATGATGACAGAGTACTGCTGTGCTTGGTGGGTCAGGCAACAGCTTGCACAACAGCAACAGTTTGGTTTCAAAATAACTTGTCAGCTTATAGTCAAGCATTCAGCCCAAGTCAAAAGCTGATTCACAAAAGGAGAATAGCTCTCCAAAGAGGATGGCATGGCTTTTCCCCAGATCTCGAGGAACTCCATTATGATTCATCCATAGGGACTTTACAGAGGAAATGTTAATATAATATGACTATCTTTTTAAAGAGATCAAGATATCTTGTGTTGGTAATTGCAATCTGAGTATATTTCAATAAAACTCAATTTATAAAAATTGATATTGTAAAAATTTATATTTGTAAAAATCAGAAATTCCTTTGACATAAATAATGATTGAGGTTATATAAGCAAGCATTTTGATGTTTTCTGTTGCAAGGTTACATTATTCAAACATTAAAAGTCATTTGTTCAGCAAATTTTCAGTAAAAATAAAAAATAATGTTTGCATGTAAAATTAGAAGATATTTTTGATATGTAAATTCCATTTTGGTGCAAGAGGTAAGGCAAAGTTGTTTGAAGGACCTGTAATTTTCATGTATTAATATATATATATATTTCTACTTTTAATAATGTGGTATATTTTACAAAATAACCCACATGTTGCTATTAACTACAGAGCATTGTGTCCCATTTCTTCTTATGCCACTAAAATTTATTCTGAGATTATAATCTAAAAGTTACAGAGAATACAGATGATTTATTCTTCCTCTGTTAAACCTAATTTTTCTTCTGGTACACAATAGAGAACCAGTGATTTATTTTTGGGGGGGAAGGAGGGGCTTGATTCTGGTCTTTGGGGACAAAACCTGTTTCAACCTTGCTTTTATACCTAGCTATAATATTTTCTCATTGGTCAAGATCTATCACACATCCTGTTTGCATCAGGTCTGAGGAATCTTTGCTTCTTTTAATTCTTGAAGATTTTATTCTATAATTTCTTCAAAATATTAAATGTTTTTTTTCATAGATCTGCAATCCATTTTGAAATTTATTTTTAACTCTTCCTTCATACTATATCAAAAATATTTGTATGCATGATATCAGTTTGTTTTCTGAATAATTTTTTGAAAAAAATTTTCTTAGCCCTGTACTTTAGCATCCTTTTTGCTATTAATTAGTGTATCACATTAGTGTCTTTTAGTGAAGAAAAAAATGTATAGTCTATTGGTCTTTTTATCTATTTTTTTTTTGCCTAGATAAGATAAAAACCTTCAGAATTGTGATCCAAGGGCCTAATTGAGCCAAATTGAGTCACAATTTAACATGATTTTTTGACATATCTTTTTAAACATTGCATATATTGTGTCTATGTTAGGTTTTGATCTGGAATGTCTCTAAAAGTTCATGTGTTGGAAGCATGTTCCTCAACACACCAAGGCTCACAAGGTGGGGGTTTAGGTGATGAGTAGGGCTCTGACCTAATCCATGGATTAATCTAGTTAATAGCTGAGTGGACTACAAGGAGATAGGACCTAATTTGAAGAAGCAGCTCACTGGTGTCACGCCATGAGGAGATTATCTAGTCCCTGGCTCCATCTCCTCTCTCTCTGCTTCCTGGCTACCATAAGCTGAGCAGATTTCATCCATGTGTTCCTGGACCAATGATGTTTTACCTTACTTCTGGCCCAGAGCACTGGAGTCATGGACAGAGACCTCTGACAATAAGAATGACACCAAAATAAATGCTTACTCCTCTAGGTTGTTCTATTAGGTGTTTTGGTCACAGTGACAAAAAAGCTAGCATAATTTGCTTTAATGAATATAGTGTGTTTTTTTTCTTCCAAATTTCTTATATTCAGGAATTAACTACATAATCTTTAAAATGGTTAACTAGGGGTTAGTAATGGGGAAGTTTGTTTCAAATTGCTCCAAATGCAGCCATTATTAACAACTTCTAAATGTGCATAATCTTTTTGGCACTGTTTTAGTCAGCTTTTCTGCTACTGTGACTAAAAGACCTGAAAAAAAAAAAAAAAAAAAAACAGTTTTGGAGGAGGAAAAGTTTATTTCACGGTTCAAGCTTTCAGAAATCTGAACAGGCTCCATTCCCTGGGGCCCTAGGTGAGGCAGAACAACATGGTAGAAGAGTGGCAGAGGGAAGCAATCCATGTGATGATCAGGAAGTACAGAGAGACTGCACTTACCAGATACAAAATACATACACAAAAGGCAGGCTCCCAATGACCCACCTCCTCCAGCCACATACTGCCCACTTTCTGTTACTACTCATTTAATCTCATCAGGGAATTAATACACTGATTAGGTTAAGGGTCTCACCACCCAATCATTTGTACTCTAAAACTTCTTGCATTGTCTCACACATGAGGTTTTGGGGGACAAAGCACATCCAAACCTTGACAGGCACATACATTACATTGTTGGCTCAAAAGAAACCTGCAGCCAAACCAAATCCCTAAATGGTCATGAGCATTTATTGCAGGGATTTGTCTAAACCTCAATTGTGTTTCATTTCATTCTTTTTATCTAATATGTAAGATATTTTATGTGAGAGAGAGCTGGCCTGGGCGCATCCACAGTACATAATATGCAACAAATATCAGGTTTGTCAATCATATGGCTTTGGCCATTGTTCCATCTTGTAACAAGTTCCACATTAATAGCATAGTCACCGGATGCTAATAGAATAGTCACACCCTATGCACCCTGTAGCGGATGCTAATAGAATAGTCACACCCTATGCA
>PVHX01010300.1:0-70915 GCA_004024805.1 Geosciurus inauris
TTTGGGATTGGCTTACTTCACTTAGCATAATGCTTTCCAATTCCATCCATTTGCCTGCAAATGCCATAATTTTATTCTCTTTTATTGCTGAATAATATTTCATTGTGTATATGTACCACAGTTTCTTTATCCATTCATCTATTAAAGGACATCTGGGTTGCTTCCACAGTTTTGCAATTGTGAATTGTGCTGCTATAAACATTGAAGTGGCTGCTTTACTGTAGTGTGCTGTTTTTAAGTCTTTAGGGTATAGGCCAAGGAGTGGGACCAACCAGAAATCCTTGAAATGAAAGAAACAATAAACCAAATCATAAGATCGTCTCTGAACCCATTTTACTGAACACATTCGAATTCCCAGTGTCACTGACTTTCTCCTTCCACTTTGTTCCAGCAGACCAGCTCATTCTTGTTCACACATGCTGTTCTCATTCTGCTTTCTCTTGCTTCTGTTCCTTTTCTACCTAAGATAACTTTGACCTTTCCCTCTTTATCCAAAGCCAGATCCTGTAAGGTCTAGCTGAAATATCAGTTCTCTTTGAAGCTTATTGTTTTCCTTCTGACTAATGCAACCGATTGTTTCTTTGTATAACACCAAGTTCCAAATGCTTAACACATATGACCCTGTTTAGTTACAACTCCATGAAGGGAAGGAAGACCCCATTTCAGAATTGTGAGAAGCTCAGAGCCATTAAGAACAGTGTCATGAAATGCAGCAGAGTAGCAGAGTCCACATTCAAGCCCATCGGTGTTACTCAGAGGCATAAGTTCCAACTACTGCTATTTCGCTCCCTTCTTCTGAAACCTCTTTTCACTGAATTCATGTTGTAGATGGTACCATATGATTCACCATTTAATAGTTTCCATGTTTATGTATATTGGCCTGGGTTCTTCCATTAGCCTATAAATGTGTAGAGGTTTATTTATATTCTACTCCAGCCTAGCACCAAGCATTTCACTTGTTGATGGACTGAAACGGGCAAATTGTGAGCAGTTTCATAAATCAGAAAGAAAGCTATGGTTTTAAGTTTACTACTGTTATCCACAATTCTATTAGTCCCGTGGAACTGTTTTCTCTCTAGGGTGCTTCATAAGTGAACATCTTCATTTTCATTCAGTAGGTCTTTATTGAGGGACAATTATGTGAATAACATTTCGCCAGGCACACGAGGAAAAAACTTAAGAGGTTTAAAACATAATCCCTGCCCTTAAAAACCATATTATCTTGTTACAGAGAGGCTTCATGTATGATAAAGTATATATCATCTATAATATTAGGTATGGGTTACATGAAGGTATATATGCTATATATTAAATTATATGTGTATATAAGTTAACACAAAACATGAGTTTATACAAATAATACACATTAGTGCAGTGCCTCACAGGCATTAGAGTTCCAGAAGTAAATAATATATCCATTCAAAAGATCTAATACACAGCATGATGACTATATTTAATAATATCATACTGTATACCGAAAATTTCCTAAGAATTGATTTCAGGTACTCTTATCACCCCTTAAAATAAGGTGATTATTTGAGTAGATAGATATGTTCATTTGCCTAAATGCAGTAATCATTTGACTATGGATATCAAGCATCATGTTGCCATCATGTCATGTTTAACATCATATTAAAGATACACAACAAAAATAATAATATATCCACCCAGTCATAGCAAAGGCAGGCCACGGAGCATCATTCAGCCTGCTGTTACTCAGAGATCTGTTACCGTGGTTGTCATTTATCATCAGTCATCATTCAACAAATGTTCACTGTGTTTCTATTCTGTGCCATTCCAGAATTTACAGTCTAGCAACACCAATGTCAAGAAGGCAGTATAGAAAACCTAAGAAGCTAGATTTTTTTTTTTTCTTAAGGAGAAGATGCCTTGTGGAATGAGTCTCTGATATGAGCTCACTTTTTCTAATAGGTTTATTTTTGTGCTCTTTAAACATGGAGCAAACAAGGATATTGTTTTGGCACATCTAGCTTACATAAACTCTGGCAATGATTTTATTCTATTATTAACATTAATATATAAGTGCTTTCTCAAGTTTGTTTTTCTCACATGAATGTGGACACATTAGCCTAGGGTTAGGTAAATTAAATGAAAAATATCCCCCATAGGTCTAGCATCAAAACAATATGTGGTTCTTTGATTCTGTGACTTATTTAATGGATCATAATCAGGCATCAATGAAAGGCTGGCAATTTAAATTATAAGCAGAGGGGTTCAAAGCTGTAGCTAATTCATTACTCACACATCTCTAGTAGAAGTAGTAATTTAAAGTCATGTGTGTCACATTAATTGTAATCTTGTTTCCAAATGACAAGATAAATATCTCAAGGAACATAATATGTTATGGTCATAGGTCAACACAAATGAATGTCTAAAATAGATTAGCACTAAGTGCATGCAATATGTCATGTTTATAAATTTTAAAAAGGATAAATTGTATTAACATTTAGCAGATTGTTCATTACACACCATCAATGTTTAGCTTTGAGTGAATTAATGCTCTATTTAGTTATAGCATTCTCTGAAAATACCGCACACAGAGAAGTATAAAATCCTCAAATGAATGTCTCTCTTTGAAAAAAAAAAACAGACCACGATAACTTTTCCTCTTCCCCTCTAGAAATTCATTGTGAAATAGATGTACTTTGGCCCTCTAGTGACTCAAACAAGGGCAATGCTACAATTAGGGAAAGAAAATAATTACCAAAGTGCCAGGTCCCTACCAATCTGTGCTTATGGCTCTGCTTTCAATTAAAGTCTCTCTACTGACTGGGACTGTATCAGAACTTCGTCTGAAGTCTTAGCATAGAAAACCAAACTGTCCTCCAACACCACATGGCAAAAGATGGATGTAAAGTAAGTGCAAAATACAGATGCAGGCCGTTACTCTAATTATAAAGTTGAGAGCTAGTGTTCATATTTGAGCTGAAAATAAACTGCTATAATTTCAGTCTGAATGAAGAACCAGTTTTCCTACCTATAAGCCCTGAGAAGTATTTAACCCACTCTATCCTTTACCATATCTACATGTCACTATGTCCTGCTGTTTTCTTAGCCCTAGAATTCCCTCTCTGAAAGAGATTATACCATCCCTGTATTTCCTGGATGAATATGTTGAAAAGTGACTTAAGATACAGTGAGGGACGATGAAAGGGGAGCCAGCCCACAGAAATTTCTTGTATAGCTAGCACAGGTGTGCCTTTTGCTTTCAATTTTTCCTTCCGCTATTTACTTCTCACCAAGTTTGAGAGTCTTTAAAGCACACCAGGCAACCTCAAATTGACAAAAGTCTCCTACTTTCTTATGCAAAAGCCCAATCCCACACCAAGGTTATCTGTAGACAGGAGAATCCTCACAGAGTTGTTGCTCCACTGATGAAAGGCGATTTGCTCTGCTAACTACAGACTGTATAGAACTGAAATGATGTAGGCAGCTGAGAGGATTGCTTGGGGTGTGTCCATATCAGGGGAGAAAAAAAATTAACACTTCAGGCTAATGGCAGAAAGAGGAACTTTGAGGATGAATACCACACTCTCTGATGGAAAATATTACTGTTTGAACTGGGCAGTGTACTGTGGGAATCCCACCCTCTGTGCACAATCTTTAAGTAAAACAGTGATTACTTATGAAGTATTATAAAGGTGGGTATGTTTTGGAGCACAAGAAACTGCTGAGTGTCTCAGGGCAAAGCAAGAGCTGAGGATATCTTGGACCACATTTGGATTGATACAAGAGTAAATCCTTGCACTGTAGATTTCTTTCTCCATTTAAGATATTACTTGAGAGTTGCCCACCATACAGCTAAGGAAGTTGCATTTAATGGGTAGGTAAGAACTTTATGACCAAGGCTTAGCCACTCAGATGCTCATTCTGGCCCCTAAAACTTGTGAGTGAAAAAGGAGGTCACAGCAATGGTAAGGGATTATTTATGGCTCAGGACAGCCCAGGCAAACATTCAAACATTTCTAAAGTAAAAATTTTCAAACACTCCAGGAAATTAAGAATGGATCTGTTGATCTATTCTGATGAAGACCAAAATTTTTTTAAAAATTTCTTAAGAAGCCCATGTGGAAGTTATATCCACAATTTACATTAAAAAAAAAATACAAGATTTGAGGTTCTCAAGACAAGTATAATTTTTCATATCTCCCTGCTTGGATTTACTGGGCGGCAGCATAGCGTGGTAAATTCATTTAGAAAGTTCAGACCTCGATTTACCATTCACCAGCTATGTGACCTTGGACAAGTTACTTAACATCTCTGTGCCTCCATTTCTTTATCTATAATCTCAAAAATCAAAGGTTATGTGGAGATGATTACCATCATGAATAGTAGGGCTAAAGCAAAATTGGATAATCAGACTCCTACACACTTGTGGCACTGGCTAGAATGAGTCATTTAGGGCCCTACAAACTGAATGACTTAAACAAGAGAAATTAATTTTCTCATATTTCTAGAGGCTAGAAATCCAAGAACAAGTCAAAAGGGCACACCTGGTTTCTCCTGAGGCCTCACTCCTGCCCAACAGATGTGTCCTCACATGGCTTTGTTTTTCATGCATCTATACCCTTGGTGTCTCTTCTCTTGTAGAAGGAAATCAGTCACACTGTACTGGGACCCCACTCTTATGACTCATTTACCCTTACCTACCTTCAAAGGCCCTGTATCCAAGTACAGTCACCTGGTTAGGTAAAAGTTAGGCCTTCAACATCTGAACTTGGTGGTAGTAGGGAGCACCATTCAGCTGATAACAGATACCTCAGAGGGAAGCTGTGGCATTAAGTGAGTTAGTCTTGTTAGGTGTTTAGAATAGTGCCTGTACCTCCTAGAACCATGTAGTATTATTAAGGGAATTTGAAAAAAAAAAAATTAAAGTTCTTTTTAATCCTGAGTTAACTCACTTATCTGTAAAACACAAAGATCTTTCTCTTGCTGGCAAATAGTAATCAGGCCTGTGCATTCATCATCTCTGCATAACAAATGACCCCAAAACTTAGCATCTTACAACAAAAACCAATACTTCTTATTTAATGTGTTAAATAAGAACACATTAAATATCAGCTATGGGACAGATTCAGGAACAGTGTAGCTGGACTACTCTGGCCCTGTCTCTCATAAGGTTGTAATCCAGACATCACTGGAAGGCTTGGCCAGGGCTGGAGGAACTATTTGCACGGTGGCTTGCCCCAGTCTGACCAACAACTGCTAGAAGTTGGAGGGGCCTCGGTTCCTGGGTGCATGGACCTCTCCTCAGCACGGCTTCAGTGCTGTCACAATATGGCAGCAGGTTGACAGAAGTGGCTTGAGAGGGAGCAAGAGAGAAGTGACAATATGTTGTATGATGTAGATCAGAAGTCACATGCCATACCTGCTGCTGCACAGTTGGTCACCCAGATGAGCCTTAATCCCATATGGGGGACCCCACAAGGGCATGGATACCAAGCATCAATGGGAGCCATCAATATGAGAACAGGTGCCATACCTGGCCAAGTCAGATGCTCCCACCAGAACTATGAAGCATGAGGAAGCGGTGCAAGACACAGTGACAATAAAAGGCTACTTACACAAATATGTCTACTCAAACAGTAAGTGGAGATATCACCAGAGACAGCATCCCAAGGAAACAATTATTAGTGTGTTCTGGACTGTATTTTCCATTGCCTTACATTTTTTGGTTCTTTCTTATTCTCCGATCTTGTTGCCCAGTCTCCAAAATCTGTGGCAGGCTCAATATTCTTTCAAAAATTTGTTTTCAGTCTGGTTAGTCAGTTGGCTTGCACTGCCTGTAACCAAAAGCCTTAACTGATACAGCCTCTGCCCTCTGGCACAATTAATTCCTCTTCTTCCCTCTTCCCAGGAAATCTTCCTTGACCCCTTAGTCTAGGGAAGACTATAATGCTATAATTGTAATCGTCGTTCTCATCTCTGTTACAAAAAAAAAAAAAAATCAAATATTATAGTTACTTATCTGCCATTTTTTCCTCCAGTAGAATTTTGTTCCATGAGGTCAGAGAACATAAATATCTTGCACATCAATGTAACCCCAGGACCTTACATAGTAGATCTCCCAAAAATTGAAGAATAAAAGTCAAACACAAATTTTTGTAGTCCTTCCTATTTCTATGACAGAGCTGTCACCTTTCAATCATCCACTTTAGTTGGAATTGAATCTGATATTTGTCTTCATTGACTTTTATGTTTTCCAATATATTTTTCTATTAATTTTTACATTGATTTTTTCCAAGCCCAATTTGAAGTTGTTCTCCTTGGACAACAAGGAACCCAACTGAGTATCTCCTTTATTTGGTGAATCTTTTCCCCATGAAGAAGCCAACATATAATTAGAAGTTTGCTTCATGAACATCAAATTTGAAAAGGCACGGAGTTAATAATTTGATTTGACTGTTTGAAGGCATCTGGCGAAGGAGGCTTCACTGAGAACTGACATGCCCCTGCCAAGATGTCTGGCGGGTCCCTGAGCCAGCTCTTCCACTGTGGGAGCGGATGCTGCCAATGCTTGACTCCCTGGCTCCCTTTTTCTCAGCTGACCAACGAACCCTCCCCTCTCCCAGTCACCTCACTTGTTCTTTTGACATGTTATCATTTTCCAAGTCCACTTTTGATGTTCTGGGAACAATTTGTTTTAAAGGAGATTTTTATCTCCTATTCAGTTCCAAAGTTAGAAAACAGATGGGTAAGCAGAAACTTTAGGAATGCCTCTAAGTCTTGAGTTCTGTTAAAACCAGGTAAAATCAGTGTGACTTGCATCATCAACCTGAGATCTAATGAAGATTGTGATCTTTTTAATATTCAAATTAATCATTCAGCTTCCCACAGGACCAATTGAAAAGGAAATCCAAAGGCTACCTCTGGAAACCGACTTTCCCCTTAACCAAATAGACAAGACTCTCAGCAGTTTTACATAGTCCAAAGAGGGTCACCTTGTTTTCTGGATTAATCATCATTACAGGAGAATTACAACTAAAGGAAGAAAGGAGCAAGGGAGGAATAGAAAGAGGGCACTTGAGCCATCTGACTCAGATGGTGGCCCCAGCATTCAACTGCCATTTCTGCCATCACTGCCATACGGATTTGCAGCACTTAACTGCCCTAGTCCAGCACATTCCTCTGAGCCCTGTTGCCCTTCCCCAGGATGCAGCACAGATGCTTGGACTTCACAGCTATAGCTCTCTTTTCATCCTTCCATATAGACTACTGGTACCACAAATGCCTTTGTGATTGGGAGGTCCTCTAGCTACACACTGCTGCAGAGACTCTTCATTCATGATTTCCTATCATTCACTAGTCTACCCTCAGGGCATGGGCTCCTTTGGGTGAAATTATTTGAAATCATCTTAACCTATGTGATGTTCTGATAAAGTGAACTCAGGTAATAGGAGGAGATTGTTTTTTTCTAGAAGTCTTTGATAATTCAGATTTATTTGGACTTCTCTCCCAGTGTACACAGCAACATTTACATGGGGAAAATAATATCAAACCACAAAATATCCTGATACCTACTTTCCCCTCATCAATGTGTTCCTCCTCAATTTGCATAATAAGGATGAACTCCGCTCTCTGAATTGAGAAAATGCTCCAAATTGGCTCCTCATAATCCTGCATCTGGTAGAAAAGTATCTTACAGTTTCTTTCAACAACAATAAAAAAAAAAGTTTCTAAGTACCCCTATATAAAGATAACACACAGCCCATAATTATTAAAGATATTATAAGAGAATATGGGACTGATTTGGATGGTGTAATACAGTAGATAACAACGATCTGAGCACAGATTTACCCTTGGTAACAGTACCCTGAACTTAGTCCAAATATAGACCCTTTTCAGATACATCCTATGTTTTAGGGGCAACTGGCTCCCCACTTGGCATCTGGAGAAGCATTTATCTCCAGCCTTACAGAATTCTCTTTCCGGGCTGGGGTTGTGGTTCAGTGGTAGAGCGCTTGCCTAGCATGCGTGAGGCACTGGGTTCGATCCTCAGCACCACATAAAAATAAGTAAATAAAGATATTGTGTCCATCTATAACTAAAAAAATATTTAAAAAAAAAAAGAAAAAAAGAATTCTCTTTCCTTACACCCAGTGATTGTTTCAGGAATGGGCCCATAACATGTCAGATTGTGAGAGCCAAGCTTTTGCCTAAACTTTAAGGGGAGAAGCTTTCTGTCCTAACCACTAAGCAGCCTGTCTCACAGTGGAGCCCCCAGGGCAGAAGTGAAACCAGCAATAAATCCTGGTCATATGAGACAGAGTGCTCAGCTAAACTCTTCACTTCCCTTTTGGTTGAGTTATTTTGGATAGTGATCTCTGTTGCTTTCTATCAAAAGATTTTCACCTGATTTATATTTATTAATTTGTATACTAGAAGTTTTAAGCTGGTGATAGACTGTGTAGAAGGAAAGGGTGGGGAAGCACTTTTTCTTCTTTAAATTTGTGCCTATTGTAACTACTATAATAACAGGAAGTGCAGTTTAATTGGAAATAGGCTAACATGGTTCTAAGAATAATCATCCAAGGCTAACTGCCTGAGTAGTTTTGATGTCAGATAAATTGGGTCTCCTGTTATAAAGTGCATCTCTCCTGATTAGTACTTGATTAAACAACAACAACAAAAATAACCTCTCTGAACTGAAATATCAACAGCTTTCTGGATTCCACTTTTCTCAGCAAGATAATGAGCATAGCACATTGTTCTGCATGTTTTTAATTGGATGAATATTAGTTATACAACATTTTTCTATCATAACAGCTTTGTGTGCTAAGAATTTCATTATGTTGTGGAATTATCACACAGAGAATCTCTGTTTGTTACAATCATATCTCTACATACAAAGACAACTGCTACATCTTGACAATTTATAAACTAAACTTTTCTTTTAAATTATGCACTTGAATTCATAGAGCACTTAGCCTGGTTTAAAGACTCTACTTTTGATCATGATTTGTCTTTTCCAAGAAAGGTATTTTTGAGGAGTAAGATTCAAGTGAATTTTGCCATTCACTTCTAAGCAGTCACTAATTGTGTAGTCTTTGTTCTGTATGAGAAAAAAGAACCTGAAAATGTGGTCCATGCTCTCCATAAATTTATAAGCTGATTCAAGTTAACAAAATGGGTAGGGTAACTTCTTTTTGTGCCATTTACCAAAAAAATACAAGTGAATATAATACAGAATCGTTAGTCATGAGAAAATAATTGATACAGAGGTTCTTAGTATTAGTTATTTCACCAATCAGAAGGAAATAAGTTAGTCAAGAAAATAAGTAAGTTTAAAACCAAACTTGTTAGGTTTTAAACCTAACAAATCATATAATGCTTGAAATGAGCAATTCTTATTATTCATTTATTCAAAACATGATTGCATACATTCTATGTCTTGGTGCTGTTAGATGCCCTTGGTCCCTTGTTTTGTGTGATCTTTTATTTTGGATGCACAGTAACTATACAGTCATAAACTTTTGTTTGTAACACATCATTGTGGATTTATTCAGGGGCCACAACTGGGCTGCTTCCAGTGCAAGGCTATCATAAACACATGCCCATGCTTCCTAGTACGTGAGTGTGTGTATATGCACAAGGACATGAAATCACCCAATTCAATGGTAGACAAACGCTTCTACATATGGATAGAGAAAATATATCCTCTGAAGTAGTTGAACCCATTTATATTCCTACCAGCACTGAATAAGAAATCCAGCTGAGCCACATGCTCACTAACACTTGCTATTGTTAGACTGCTCTTTTTGTCATTCCATTTTTTATAAAATGGTATTTCGTTGTGTTCTGAACTTGATGACCTAATTAACATGTTTTTCTGGTGATATGTTTTCTCATTCTTCATTTTCACTCTGTTACTGCACTCAAATTTACAACTATAGATAAGTATAGAATAGCAAATACTCTATTGTAGCAAATTGACAAAATAAAGAGGATCACTTAAAAACTTAAAGTTTCTCATATTCTTTTCTTATGGAAGGGTTAGGAGCAAACACTTACATTCTGAACTGGTAATTAAAGGATATATTAGCCCCCAACTAATCACCTTATGTGACATTAGGCAATAGAGTCAAATACCTCACCTCATTCCCAAAGCTCTTCAAATTCTAGTCAAATCCAAAGGGCAGAATCTGAGAGGAAAACTCCTTTTACATATAATGACTCAATAATCTGAGGCCAAGACCTTCCCATACTGGATGATGCAAGAATTCTGGTGGTGGTTTGAAGACCAGTTGACTGGTCAAGAACATACAAAGAACATAGAATTCTCAGGCCACTCTGAGATAATCTGTACTGTGATACTAAAGAAAATCACTTCAAATAAAAGTCGAATTAGAATGTACATTAGAAGCAGAAAAGCAAGGAACATTAGCTTTGGATATGTGGTCAAATACCACAGTCATAATCTTTCAAGTTTTCAATTTCCAGATGTGAAACATAGAAAGAAAATGACTATACAAAAGCTTTTGCTTCATTAAGAGCCTGAAACTAATTGAAAAACAGGATAAATACTTCCCATACTATAAAGACAAAAAATTTTATTAACATAAGCATTTTAAAAGATGTTTACATATTCTAGCCATACTCAAAATCTCTAATTTTTATTAAAATTATAGGGTTTTCTCTCTTCAAAGATAAAAATAAGTTACAAAGTTTCAGAATCCAAAGCTGTTAAAATAAACACAGGAGATGGTGGAAGTCTCCATTATACTGGTTTTCATTTGCATCCATAGTCTGTATTTACAGCACATTTTCTTCATCAATTTTCCAGTGTGTTTGGAATAGAGAAGCACTTAAATTCACCTTTTAACTCATGGACAAATTAAGTCAAAGAGAAATGAGGCAATTCTCCCAAAGCTACAAGAGTTTTAGCTACACAAAGAGACCTGGAAGTCACTGCTCCTAAATACTACCATGACCATAACAGGGCAAATCTCTTTGTGCTCTTCTCGTGATACATGGATTAAGATAAAAAAGTACAATTCCAATATTTTTGATTTGATGTATCAAATCAAAGCTTTTTTAAAAAGAACATGACAGTATCATGAGATCAGCTATTTTGATTCTATGTGTTTATAATTGATCTGTGATGAGCTTATGAAACTAGTCACCTACCACCTTACCTTTTTTGTGTTCATTCTTATAAAAATTCCCAGATGTCACAATTGACACACCTCCTTGTTAAATTGGAGAAATTCTTGAACTACAGTAAGCAGATGCTAGAACAGATGGAAATTTTCTTTTTGGGCTGAGAAAAAGAAATTTCCAATTAAGACATGCCTGGACACTATTTATCTCCCTTCTAGTTGACTGAACTATGAGATTTCCTTATGTCACAGTTTAGAATTAAAAAAAAAAAAATTCTATTTATCTCAAAATCTTTATTTCTTCATGTATCCACAAGCATTAGCTTAAAATCTGCTCATTTTTATGTCCACATAAAATTACTCTTGGCACTTTCAAAGAAATGAAATGTTTTCTGTAATGGTTGTAGTTACTACTTTTATCCCTACCCATCTGGTGTCAACTTTGCCTCTTGTATTTTCTCTCCATTCACTTATGACTTTGAATAGTATCTATTATCTGCCTAACACTTGTTTCTTCAGTACATTATCCCTCATCTATTCAAATAGAGGCATTACAAATGCAAAATAAAATAAGTTGTCCAAGCATGGAAGTGGATATTTTTTCTTCTATCAACTATCCACCTGCATTTCCAAGCACAGTCTACAACAGTTAGCTTCCTTAGCATCTTCTGGGGAAAGACAAGGCCATCCACCCAGCAGCTGCTCTCTAACAGAAACTTTGGCCATGCCCTGATTTTTCCTGGGAACCTTTCCCATGCCACCATCCTAAGCTCTGTACTCTGTTCAAATTATCATTAACCCAAGGACACACAAAGCAGCCTTTTGTAAAAGGTCAGAGACAGTGAAGGATGTATATCCATTTGCTGCCTAACAGGTATCTTAAAGACAGTCCTCAGTCTGTCTTTTTTTTTTTTTTTTTTTTGGTACCAGGGATTGAACTCAGGAGTACTCAACCACTGAGCCACATCCCCAGCCCTATTTTTTTGTGTTTTATGTGGAGACAGGGTCTCACTGAGTTGCTTAGCGCCTTGCTATTGCTGAGGCTGGCTTTGAACTCGCAATTCTCCTGTCTCAGCCTCCCAAAGTGCTGGGATTACAGAAATGCATCATCGTCCCTGGCTTCCTCATTTTTAAAATATGCACTATTTTTAAGGCAGCTTTCAATTCACCACAAACTGGAGGAGAAGATACAAAGACTTCTCATATGTGCCCTCTGCCCCCACACGTGCACTGCTTCCCCATTATCAATAACATCCTGCAACACAGGGGCAAGTCTATAACATTTGATGAATCTGATTCATCAACACCAGCCAAAGTCCAGAGTTTACATGAGGCTCACTCTTGGGGGCATTATGAGTTTTAACAACTGTATGATGACCCATATCTATTTCTAGTTTTAGGTTTTACATTTTGGTCAATGATCCATTTTGAGTAGATTTGTATGAAGAATGTAAGGTCTGCATCTAGATTCACTTTACTTTTTGCATGTGGACGTCCAGTTGTTTCAGCCATTTTTTCAATAAATTTCTGACTCCCTGAGCTTCCAAAATTTCTGCTTCTTTTTTAATTGTGAAATGATTTTTCTCTCCTTTATCAAGCCATCCCTGATTTTCCCAGGGGGCCT
The DNA here is from genome assembly GCA_004024805.1 of Geosciurus inauris. Lineage (NCBI taxonomy): Eukaryota > Metazoa > Chordata > Mammalia > Rodentia > Sciuridae > Geosciurus > Geosciurus inauris. The sequence goes on from PVHX01010300.1 coordinate 12,745, forward strand.
CATTTTTATAACCAAACTCACTGATTAAATCATATCTAAAAATTTGAAATGTGCCCTGACTGCAGGTCCCCTACTAAGATATAATAGTGGACATCTGGGTGGGAGGGATGGTCACGGGCTTTGCCATAATTTTATTTCATTTGCAAATAAAGCAGGCCAAATACTCCATGTATGAAAAGTAATAAATTACTGTGCCTAACATCATTTAAGGCTTTTCCTCTTACTCTTTTTTCCTTTTTTTTTTTTTTTTTTTTACAAATGTTTTAAACTAAAACCACAAAGAGTCATGATTAACTAAATTCTTCCTGAAGAATCTAAGAGAAAGGATTAGTTGTGTTATATATCATCTGTATACATTAAAAACCTGTTTACTCTTGATTAATAAATGTCAAATGTTTATTTTTCTATCTTGATTATGGCAATTCTTGGCACTCTGTTTTCTAAGATGTATTTGAAATGAATCAAGACACATGGTAGAAAACTGGTTTAGTAAGTGAAAAGGATTTTCTTTCCACCTGTTTTCCAACTTCAAGGAGGCATTTTGAAGAACAATTATGACATTTCTTATACTATATAAGAAAAGATTTGAGGGATCGGTTATTGAGATTTACTTACAAAGTGTAATAGTAAAACTTCTTAAGAAATGCTGCATCACCTCTATCTTTGATAAAGACATGAAATAGATGAAGAAGGATAAATTAGTAAGGGAAAGTACCAATGGCTATTCAAATACAACAATCTTCAGAAATGAGAAGAGAGCTCTAAAACAAAATGGCTATATAATTGAAAAGTTGAGAATTATACAATGAACCCTTTTTCCTGGAATCCCAATAACATCAGGGCCCATTAATTTTGGGTAAATGAATTTCTAACGTTCCTTAGAGTCTTTAGCTTTAAGCATCTATAAAAATACACCTTAATTGATTTTGAGGATTTAGGAATATGTCACAGACACTAACTCCTAATGAAGTAGGAATAATCATTATTATTCATTTTTGTTTCAGCATCATCTGTTCAAGCCTGAGTTATTGCATCCAACAAAATTTATAAAGATTTATAAAGAGCTTCCTCATATCCTGAAGATAGTTTGTTATTTTCCTGCCCTCTATAAAAGTAGGTAAAAAGAAATGTGTAGGCATTAAATGAATTTTACAGATAAGAGGTGGTTAAAGATACAAAAGCAATGAATCTAAACTATCTTTTCCAAAAACTGTCTCCTTTCCACCAAACTACTTACAACAAAAGAGTTTTCCAATTAAAAAAAAAAGGCAAATGTCCAGAATTCAACATCGAGAGTAACATACAACATGAACACATTATTTTCCTCTGATAACTCAAGCATTAAATTGCCAAGGCTCTAAGACTAACTCTAAATTAAAATTCACCCAATGTAAAGACTAAAAAAAAAAAAAAAAAAGTAACTTTAACCTCATTACAAAGTTAGGCTTTAATTATCTCTTTTTCCCCTTAAATTTTATTTAATTTTACACATAGCATGTAGGTATTCTATTTTTCAATAATACCTTCCTCTGTTTTCCCCAAATAAAAGACTTAATGACCCCACAATTCTTTCCAAATTAAAGGTTTACAGTAAAACTGCCATTAGCTCTTTATGTTCATTGCTTTTCTTCAGAAAACAAGTCTGAAAGTTAACTACCTCCATTACAAGCCAACAAATAAGATCACTTCTTAAACTTGTGCCCAAAGCTACATTTGGGGCTCTTCTGCAAACGCATGATTACATTTTCCTGCCATAAAAGCAATAACAATTTCTCCATCAAATTACTTTGTATCCCCACAACCCTGTGGATGTTAGGATGCAAAAACAAATGTTTACTGAGTTTTGGGGGGTTGTCAGATTCAGAACCTTGGCTGCTTTAATTTGAAAGGAGCTCCTCTTCATTTGTTCACTCACTGCAAACAAAGAATCCCTAGCTTTTACATAGCAACACTGAGAAACAATTGAAGACCGTGAGTAGCTTTTCAAGTCATCAGCCCAGCTGAGGATTGGGCTCTTGACAGCTGGGCGGATGGAATATTATGAGTCGTCAAAGAATGCCCGTAAGAACCATATGGAGTGACATGCCACCACTTTTAACGGGCCCATCGGAAACTCCCACAGCTGATGATGTTCACGCAGCTGTAGGTTATTAGGAAGGAGCCTTAAGTGAACAAGGGAGCCCTCTTTAGGGTCATTCACTATCATAATAATGTTAACTAAAACCTGCTGGTGGTGAAGCAACTTAGTGAAGAAGAACAATATATCACTATTTTTTTTGACAGCCTACATAAGCTACAGAGGATTCTAGCTTTTATTTCTGTTTTGAGAAATTAATTTTATCTCTAAATTTTATAGTGATCTCCCAGGACTTATAAATGTAGCTCTTTACCTAACTTATGTAGCTTTTAAAATTCTAAAATATGCCTCTATTAAACAGATTTTTGTTTAAAATATATACAAAAATAAACAAAAGTGCAAGGATTTTTTTAAAACCTATTTTTAAAAAAAATCCTCAAAATGAATAATCAAGTAAAAATTTAATTTATAATCAACAAGACAGTTTTGAAATCCATCTTGGGTACATTAGAAATAAACAGAAAAGGGTAGGTGTACTTCTCAAATTATTTCTTTTATGTTATTAGAAACAATTTAGGGGCTGGGGTTGTGGCTCAGTGGTAGAGCGCTCGCCTCGCACGTGTGAGGCACTGGGTTTGATCCTCAGCATCACATAAAAAGAAATAAAGACATTGTGTCCATTTTCAAATAAAAAATATTTTAAAAAAGAAACAGGTTAAAAAACATTACTTATTAGGTTAAAAAAATCCAATTGTTAGGTAAAACATAGCTTTAAGATAAACCCAACCTAAAACTGTCCTTTTACAATGAAAGTCAGTTTCTCCCGCTCTTTGAATTTCAAGTATGCCAGTGTTCAGAAAAAAATATTGTGATCACAAATCATGATCTAAAAATAACTGATGACTCCATTTTTCCTTCAAAAAACATTCAGTAAGCACCTGTTATGTGCAAGAGCCTGAGATCTCCAGTGGCTCCATTCAAGAGCTTTTGTTTGTGGCATGGCTAAGGGAAATGAAGTTGTGTTAAGACAAACTTACCAGTTTCTGCATCAATACGGAAAAAACGCAACTGAGGAACCACTCTTACATGTTGTTATAAGATAGTGATCAGCGTTTCTAATATGTGCAGATGCTTTACTCAATGAGGTTAATATTGTTGAACCAGTGAGAGGACCTAATCAAAAAGCACAATCAAGAACTCTTATCAACTACACAGAAAGAACATTTTCAAGTTTTCCTTTTCAACTGCAGTGCTTCTCTATCAATGCATAGCATTTGCAACAGGACCAAGCCTAACAGAAATGTGTTCCTTGGATGATTCTGTTCTTTCTCTCCACCACACTCTGTTGTCCTTCATCATCCACAGATAACAGCCGGTGGACAAAGGGTGGGTTTAGCAGATGTGGATGGTCTGGTGAGCCAAAGCGGACAATGTCTCCCCAGCCCTTCACTCCATGGGTTTGCAATTTTCACTTGACTTTTTAATATTTGTTTTCAAATTTCTGGCCTTAAAAGGAACCTCATCAAAAAAGTTAGTCAAAGAAAGAGAAACTTGTGTCTTCACAAAATCATTAGCAAGCAGGGTGCTTTTCAGGGTGCTTTTAAGAAGACTGATGTTGATGTGGTCCCAGTCATAGAGTTTTGAAGCAGCAATTTTTAGGATTATAAATCAGTAGAAGAGTCAGTAAGGACTTAGAAGAGCCATGGTCCCAGTTTTACATGTCTCTCACTTTTGAACTATAATTTCAAAACCCCATTTTTCCTTCTCCCATCTTCTGAGGGAAGGCTTGATTGTATATGTGTTTCTATCTAGTGTGACAGTGTAACAATTTTTTTGAAACACATAGGTTGAGTACAGAGGCTTCTCTGGCTGAGACCCAAGAATCCTGGAGAAGACACAGCAAAAATTCTGGAGGCTCCCTTTGATAAGGCTCCAGGTCTGGGCACTGCTCTGTGCTGATGCCTCAATGCCTGATGGACTGCTTGAGGCTAAATGGAAAGAGATCGTGGATTCCCACACACTAAAAGATGTGAACACCTACAAGGAAGATATATATCCACTAGGTTCACAGCCATAAAAACCCTTGAAAGATTTTTCTCTCCATGTGTTGCAGGGCTCTATGGCCACTCACCTTAGCTTGTCCAATTTCCTGCCAGTTTGCACCTGTCATCTCAAAGTATCCCGAATAGCATCCCCTCTTGTTTTCAAGTGTCCCAAGAGCTTGAGTTCAGATTCTAGCTCCACACTTTTTCAGAACTAGGACAAGTGGCCTGATATCTGTTCCATATTTATCACATATAAGTGGCAATAGGGTTGCCTCTCTCATGACATTGTTTTCAGAACTGTACACAAGGATACCAGTGAGGTTCTCAGAAGAGCACCTGGTACTTAGCAAAAACTCAACAGGAGTTAGCTATGATTTATTTTAAGACATAGAAGGTATTAAATACTGATTTCTTTGGAGATAAATACCAGAGACATAATGTCTTTGGAGGCAATGCACAACCTCATTGTATATAGTATATAATTTTCTTGGCCTGAGATAAAGAGGAAATTATCATTTGGTTCTTTACAATGAAATTTGACATGCAATAAATATAGAGTGCAATATTTATTCAATACTAAGATGGAATTTTTCTTTTAACAATGCTCAACTCCAGAAACATGCCACCAAATAATTTGGTTTTGGAATCAATGAGATTTAGAATCATAAAAATGATATGTGGAAATAGATGTACACATTTATTTACATGAATATATGATAAATACCATTTTTTCATGTGTGTGTACAAGTTTGTGTGTAAAGTAATTTAATTCATGAAGGGAGATATTGATCACTTTGATCATACCAAAATTAAAGGACAGCTTAAAGAAAATGACAAGACAAACCATAAAGTAAAAGATACTTAACAACATTTATACTGAAGAGACTGGTATCAAATATACATGTAAAAGGTTATAGAGATCAGTCAAAAAAGAGTAGAAAAGTGAAAAAAAGACAAATATTTTATGCAAAATAAATAAATTTGGTCAATAAACAAAAGAAGTTGGTTAATTTCAAGAAATTTTTTGGAAAGTGATAATGTATTATAATTGTAATATTACTTTTCAAAAAATTTGGCCAAATTATGAAGTCTGACAATACCAAGTGTTCATGAGAGGAAATGGACCCGTTTCTTGAAAATAACTTAAGTTGTAACTTTGATAAGGTTAATATTTGCATACTCTATGCCCAGCAATTACCTTCTCAGGTATATATACAAAGTAAATATTTGCACTTGTGTACCAGGGACACAGATGTTGGAACTCCCACATCATGGTTGAGAATAAAAAGAGCTTTGGACATTGCAAATACCCATTAACAAGAAAATGAATAAAGAAATCATAGCATATACTCACCATATATTATAACTCAGTGAAAAAATTAATGAATTTCAGATACAACATGAATGACTCTTAGTAATCACACTAAATGAAAAGAAGCAAAATTAAACAAACAAAACTAAATAATGTTTAGGTATATGCATTTCTTTTTGTTTATGTGTATGCAATAAAACCATTTTACAAATAATACAAGATGTGAAATTTAGGATGGTGCTTCCCTCTGAAGGGAAAGGAAAGGGCCAGAAAAGATACAAGTAAATTCAAGATACACATATTGCACTAGTTCTTGGGGTAGGTTCTAAGCTGCTGGGCATTTTTATATTATTAAAGCAAATAAATAAAAGATGATCATACTTAGTCAAATGATGATAGTGTATCCTGGATAAAGAATTATGATTCCTCCAATTCCAGGTTCAGAGAGTAAGAAAAGATAGTGGCTCCCTTTTAGAGGTTTGTAGTGAGTGAGTTATTTGCTTTTACAGACTTTGCTTGTTGTGTTTTGTGTTATGCTTAGTATCTTATGAGAGTCTAAATGGAAAGAGACCATGGATTCCCACACACTAAAAGATGTGAACACCTACAGGGAAGATATTATATATCCAAATGTCATTGACTTGTTCTTTTTATAGTAAACATCAATAAAATTTTCAATAGAAGAGTGTTTCTTTTTACATTTTACAAAATCCGATGATTGCTGCTTAGTTGGAAATGGACACAATTGCTGATGATTTCAAAGATTTACCACGAGCCTGAGGAACTTGATGAGAAGACAGAAGCAATAAATGCATTTACTTAAAAAAGAAAAAACCCAGATAAGCCTATTTGCTTCCTTTTTCTTCTTCCAATAGTATTTATTTTGCAGTTTATTCACTGTTGCATACACCATGAGCTCCCTGGTACTAGTGAAAGTACTAATCAAGTAAAGTCCACTAATATTAAAACAAAAGTTTACATTTATGTGTGATACAGAGAGAAAACATATGGCAGAAAATGTCTTTTAAAAAGTCCCAAGAAAACTTCTGAAATACATAATACTCTATTACTATTAAAATTTAGAACCAAATGTTATAAAAAAAAAGAATAGCCTTAAGCATTTCATGGTTTGCATTTGGGTAATTTTAAACTTCAGATTAAAAATTTCTATTGTAATCAACAAAATTTCCAGCAATTACAAGAGTACAAAAAATTCAGAAGTGAGGTAAATGTTAATGAACTACCTTAGGCAGACCAACATAGAGAATATTGAAAAATAAACTCTCAAATTATGACCAAACAAAAAAACGTTCATAAATATGTAGTTTGACTAATTCTACAAATGAAGGAGCAGAAATATTCTTACCCATTCCCAGAACATTAAGCAGACTTGGCATTTAATCAAATTGGTGATATCAAGTTCAGCAGAGGAGCATATGTGCAGCTATCTGTTTCTTCACATGGTTGCTCCTGTAACCATGCTCCATGACTCATGTGAGTTTTGCCAGAGAGATTTCCAGTTCAAAAGGAGTCAGAAATGAGTGAGTCATAATGAGTAGAAGGAACAAAGACCTATATTTTATTCCTTCATTCGTGCAATAGTTATTCTGTATCCTCTGCACACTGTACTGTGCTGTATGCTGGAGAACACATGTGCAAAAATGGAAGACCCCTGCCCTCACACAGTTTGCAGTCTCGTGGGGAAGAGAAGCAAGTGGCAGGCTGGTGTGTACTATGACAAGAGAAGCACCAGATGCTAGAACACTTGCAGCAATCTGGACTTTAAGAGTCCACAAATACGGCTGGGTGGACTGGCACATACCTGCAATCCCAGTGGCTCAGGAGGCTGGGGCAGAAGGATCACAAGTTCAAAACTAGCCTCAGCAATTTAGCAAGGCTTTAAGCAATTTAGTGAGACCCTGTCTCAAAATTTAAAAAAATAACAAGGGCTGGGGCTGTTGCGCAGTGGTTAAACACCCCTGGGTTCAATCCCTAGTACAAAAAAATTTAAAAATAAAAATAATCCACAAATACATTCCCAAATAAAAGTCTACTTATATAAGAGAAAGCTAAACTAGTGGAGAACATTCATGGCTTGGGGCTTCTCAGAAGTCCCAAGTCCTAAGACAGGAGCTCAGATGGGAATGAGGTGTAGTTAGAACATGAATAAGCTTCTAAAGCAGGTTAAGATTTCATCTTGAAGGCTATGGGAATCTTTGCATGATCAGCAACTGGAATGCTCTAGCAACCTTGGGAAGAACAGACTGGAAGGGAAGAAGTCCAGGTGAGGGAAACTAGTTAGAAAACAATTGCAGGAACCCAAGTAAGGAATGCTGATCTGAGCAAGGGTAATGGGGAGAAGTAGGAGATTCAAAAGGTATAGTCAGATGGATGGGGTAAGTGGTTGGAAAAAGAAAGAGTCAAAGTTTCCTGCTTAGCTGTCTGTGTAACTTCAAGAATGAAATAAGATTTTAGTCTGGATACAGAAGAGGCATTTTAAGCATTGTTCTGTTTAACTTCTACTTAGGAGAAATAGTGGGACAGGACACCCTGCCTAAAACACTAACCTGCCACATAATAAAGAAAAGAAGGGCTGGGGCTGTAGCTCAGTGGTAGAGTGCTTGCCTCAAAAGTGTGAGGCACTGGGTTCAATCCTCAACACCACATAAAAATATATGAATAAAGCTATTGTGTCCATCTACAACTAAAAAAATATTTTAAAAAAGAAAAAAGGAAAATAAAAGAAGGCTGCTCAGATATTTCTTTGTCCAAAAAGTATGGATGTACACATATACATTCATGCACATGTACATATAATTATATGTAATTACCAAAATAATTTTACTTAGTGCAATTTAGGTGATAACCAGCCTGCACTTTGCAGAGAGTGATTGATTGTAAGACTTGGTAGAAAAAATTTTTCATAGAGTTTTTGGTTGGTTGGTTTGATTTTGGAGCATGATTATCATATAACAGAGTTACAATTTCAAAAATGTATTTGGATTTTTCAGTTCAAGTCATCAAAGGTAAGTGGTTCTCTTGTTTAAGAAGGCTCAGAAATGATCCATGCCACTTATGTATTGACAGATAACTGGAATGTACTAGAACAGTGATTCCCAAACTGGGCTGCACATTAGGATCATCTGGAGGTCTTCTAAATATTGCAAAACCCAGGTCTCAGTCTGAGGAAGGGGTGCAGGCATAGAAAGGTTTTAAGTTCCTTAGGTGGCACCAATGTGCAGACAAGCTTGAGAGCCAATGGTCTAGAACAGGAACACAAAAGGGAACTGAAATTATCCTCTGCATACTGGAACTGGTATCACTGAGACCACAAACTCAGGTGTATAAGAAATGTCTATTTTGAATTTCTCTTTTAAGCCCCTTATTCTATATGGTAGCTTAAGTTTACTCTCAGTCCATCCATGGTTTCCCTCCCTTCTTCTCTGTGTTGTTTCTTCATCGGAGCTGCATGTGGAGTTTATTGAGAATTAAAAAGCACCAAGGCAGGACAGAGATCTTAGCAGGGGTGCTGATCCATCTAACCCCAGCCAACCTCAAGCCATGTTGGTTCCACTGGGTCCCCTAAACAGATGACCTCTCAGGTGTCACCTTCTGAGAGCCCAAGGGCAGTTGTCTCATCCCATCCACAAGGCCTCAAGTCCCCAGGCTTGTTGGTAACAGCCTCACTGCTCCTGGCCACAGCAACAGACATTATTCTCCTTCCTATTTCATAATGAAGTTCAAGGGACAGGAGAGACTAAAAATAGTATAGGAAGGATTTATTAAGAATAAAAACTTCATTTAATAACGTACCAAAATACAAATCATGGCACTTCTCCTTATCATCTGCAATTTATGTAAAGGAATATTTATGTTTGTTAAAATTTGCTTGACTTTTATTATTAGTATTACCTTCAACCTTTTATTTCCTGAAATCTCTTTAAGCTGTTTTGCCATTATGCGAGGGCACATTTTTAATTAAAAATATAATACATGAACCTACTTAACTGAATGAACAAACCTGCATTACTGTGCAATATACTGGCAGCTCAGGAGCAAGAAGGATGGTCCTGCCAGCCTGCTCACTGGGGAGATTTTTCAGTATACCCTCAGGAAAAATGCCTGGACCATAGGCACCTGACCACTGACTGATACAGCATCAGTATCAATTCTCTAATAGTAATCAAACTTTTCATGAAGACAAGTCAAACCCATCTGAAGATGAATACTGGAGCAATATATTGTAATATTTCTTCAGTTCCTATGTGAATCTATTCTGCATACTCATTTCAGGACTAGGTTTCTAGCAAAGAATAATCTATTATCAAAGTCAAAGCCTATATGTAGCCGGGTGATTACACCTGTAATCCCAGCAGTTTGGGAGGCTGAGACAGGAGAATCGTGAGTTCAAAGCCAGCCTCAGCAACAGTGAGGTGCTAAGCAACTCAGTGAGACCCTGTCTCTACATAAAACACAAAATAGGGCTGGGGATGTGGCTCAGTTGTCGAGTGCCCCTGAGTTCAATCCCGGGTACAAAAAAAAAAAAAAAAAGCCTATATGTACAGTGAGAACCTATAATCACTGATATATGATTTTATGATTATTTTCTTGATCCCTAGAAAAACTTAATGCCTCTGAATATACATGTTTAGCTCCCATTATATTTCTAGATCACTTTCCATTCAAAGATGCAACAATCTACTTAAAGGAGAATCACATTTGGTGCATTAGGAAATGATCAACTAAAACAAAACAGCAGCTCAACAAAAGTTTAAATGCGGGGCTGGGATTGTTGCTCAGTGGTAGAGCGCTTGCCTCGCATGCGTGAGGCCCTGGGTTTGATCCTCAGCACCACATACAAAGCAATAAAATAAAGACATTGTATTCATCTACAACTAAAAAAATATTTTAAAAAAAAGTTTAAATGCAATATGCTTTAAAACAGGTAAACCATTTGCTGGAAGAAAACAAGACAAAATCAAATCAACAATTATAAGTTAGGTGGCTGGAAAATGAGTACTTCTCTTTTTAAATTTCCTCGAATCTTTCTTTGATTGATTTAACACTGAATATTTTAATAGTCCCTGGATGCTTATTGTATCAGATATAAACAGAACTACAACTCTACTCATTGTAATATACTATAGGGCATGTCCTGGCTTGAATAAGTTTCTAAAACTCTAACTGAAGCCCCCAACCTGAAGAGTCAGTAGAATAAGATGTGACTTTCTGTAAAAGTTTTTTTATATCTGAAAGTGGATAAAAATAATTGCTATGGGAGGCTTATATTTAGGTAGCAGCATAGTGGTATATGTGTTCCAAAGCTTTTATCATTAATTAACAAAACTGAACTCAGGCAGAACACTTTTAAATATGCATGCCCAAGTTCCCAGTGTGCTCTGTGGTCTTTATGTGTGATATAGCAGCTGCCAGATTGCCTAGTACCTAACCAGTACCTAACTAGCTCAGCACTAGTTTATGTGGTATTACAGATTGGCTCAGAACACCAGTTTTGAAGATTGAATGATACTACACGGTGTCTGAAAGAAGAATTAAAAGGGCTCCAAATGAGAATAAAAACAAGCAAATCTGTTGCTTTTTTATTGCAGAAGGAATAGGCACATCACCTTGGCTAGGATCAACTTTCTGTATACAGATATTCTTCCTGTATAGCAATGCTTTTCCTTTTTAGAGTAAACAGACTCCGTGTCACATTCTGTGCCACTAAAGCAAGTTCTTAGAGAAACAGTGGAAATGGTATGTGAGCTGTGAGGGGGAAGAAGGGGATTGGATAAATCCACCTACATTTGATAAGAACCAGATGGACTGCAGTTTCCAAGTTAAAACAAAAATGCTCAAATACAGAGAACCTTCCTTCACTTCTCTTGGCAAGTGCAAAATCATATTTATTGAGCTTCAGCTATACTTATGTGTTATTTGCAAAGACTGTTGGGGTTCCCAGAGATGATTGTGTCTTATACATCTTACAGTCAAGTAAGAGAACATAAATACAAACATCAAAAGTATGAAGCAGAGTAAAGGAAAAGGCCACAAAAGAGATGACTCAAAGTTTGTAAGAAAATAAGATGCCTGACTTTGAGGATCAACAAGAGCTTTACGGAATTTTATATGACTAAGATGATAGGTAAGATTTTAATAGACTGAGTGTGATAAGTGCTTTCCTAGGGACAGGGACTAGAAGAAAAAAGGGCAAGAGGCAAGCCCATGGAGATTAGGATAGGGCAGTGATGGGGCATAGAACATAAGACCTGTTCAGGGGCCTGGGGACACGCACCACAACATAAAGGGAGCAAATGACAGACCAGGAGCTGAATTAGCAAACTGATGACTTGTTTGGCCTGCTCAGTAGCTTTCTAACTGCAGAAAGAGACAAAGTTTCATTTGAATTGGCAATCAGTGTTTACACAGTGGGAGATTACACAATAAAGTCTAAATGTTTGGCTTCTCTTGAAAACTCTAAAGTTCTCATAGCAATACCAGGACTTCATTCCCACATGTTGGAGGACCTCTGGACAGGGCACAAACTCCTCACTCAAAACCCACAGTATCCCGCTCTACATGTCAGTGCCATTTACTGTTATGGCTACAGTGGATTTATTATTGTCATTTTGTAGTAAAGACAAAAGTTTTTCTTAAACTCAGGTTCACATACTTATTCTTTTTTTTTTTTTTAGTTGTAGATGGACACAATGTCTTTTATTTTGTTGCTTTGTATGTGGTGCTGAGGATCGAACCCAGGGCCTCACGCGTGCAAGGCAAATGCTCTACGGCTGAGCTACAATCCCAGGCCCACACATACTTCTTATGTATATGATCTCTGTAAGTATTTGAGCTTTTGGATCTCTACCATAAAAGAGGATCAGAAGAAGCATTTTGTTCTTCATCTGGTAGATGATAAAGTTTTGAAATATTGTGAGGATTTTTAAGTGACTAGAGATGTACTTTAAAAAGCTTTAATCCAGCAAAGGGGAACAAAATTAATTGCAGAAGCAAACAGGTGGAAAAAACAATCAGAAGTTTAGTCATCATTCAAGTAAGACAGAATTTGAGTGGGACGGGTAGCTATGGAAAGAAAAAGGAGCATGTCAAAGATATTGCCCAAAGAGAATCAGGAAACTTACTGAATTGGATGATGAGATGAAGAAAGAAACAGCAATTTAAAATGGCCCTGAGACTTCAGTCTATGGTAGAATGGTGGTTCCATCAATAGAAATAGAGGTGATAAAAGTCTGGGGGATATGCTGATTGTCCTAGGGAATATCACTTGCTGGGGCACAGTGTATTTGTATCACCTACTGAATAACCTCATGGAGAAGTTGTTCAAGAGATGGAAGCATTCCTAGAAGCCAACAAAGCACAGAACTAAAAGCGCTGGCTTTTGAATTAGATAGAGCTCAGATTCCTCAGATATAAAAGGAGTGTAATATGTGGCCCTACTCTCTTTGAGAAGCCGGAGGAAACCAATGATGCAGTGACCACTCAATAAAAATGGTTAGCTGTCAAAACTGAGAAATAGATATATGTAAATATTCACAGAAGCTATGAAAATGGAGGAAATAACCAAAGAGAAACCTGTAGAAAGAGAACAAGGGGTGGGCATACCACTCAAAAAGTTATCTAGAATGAAGTCATGTAAGTAGTCAAGCTTTTTAGTGATTCTAGATTCTTAACAGCCTGACAGTCATATGATGCAGAATTGAGGACTTAAGGACCAAGAAGCTCAATGTATCTGCTCTTAAAATCCAAGGTGGCCTCTCCCTTTCTGTACATTATTTGGCTCTGTTCCTACAGTGGAGTCTGTTGACCTCATGACATATTACTTGAAAGAGAGGACTGCTGAGTAATGCAGGTAGGTCTCAATGCTTGAGAGGGTGGGTGGATGGACAGATAGAGACAGTGTATTGTGCAAGACTGCCTGAAGATAAAAGGTGCTGTCAAAGATCTTACACGGTGCTATGTTCATTAATTTAGAAATGCAGTAGATTTCTGGCATTAGCAAATTTAACGTTGGCATTTTCAACCTCAAAATATCAGTGACACCAAACAAAATTGGCGAATGATTAAGTCAAGCTAAGTGTCAGGATTTACATCTCAACATGTGTCTCGTGTAATACACAAAACAAAAACTCCATTTCCATTCCCAATCTCTCTCCCCATGATATTTAATCTTAAAGCTGGTAACACAACTAAATAAACCAACTAGAGCAATGGCTGTTTTTAAGAGTGTAATGTTCAATCAGTAATAATTTGGTGCCTTAGGATAATATGAGCACTTCATATAGATGCAAGTAAAAGCAAGGGATTGACCAGTTTTCACCTATACTTCAGAGCAAAATATTGTTCACTTAGTAAGAAAAAAAACTTTATTAAAAATTTAAAAGCTCATTGAAATGTGGTAAAACACTTGCTCAAACACTTTGTTAATTTAGGCATTCATGAGATACATGAAGAGTGTGCAATTTGGGTTGGTTATAGGCATCATTTTTATAGGGCCTATTAGAAAGAAATATGCTCTAGAAAGATGATTAATAGGAAATAGGAAAGAAATCTAAGTCTTAATTTGCTTTTTAGTCATTTACGCCTGCACCTTGTCACATAAATAAGCCTTGCAAGTATGTCACTGAACCCAGGCCTCGGCTTACTTAACACACAAGAAAAGGAAGTGATTAGGGGTTGGGGTTGTGGCTCAGTGGCAGAGCGTTTGCCTTGTACATGTGAGGCACTGGGTTCAATCCTCAGCACCACATAAAAATAAATAAACAAAATAAAGATATTTAAAAAAAGAAAACAACAAGAAAAGGAAGTGACTAGATTGGACCCATTGACCTCCACCTCTGAGGACTTTTCCAGAGCTGACAATGTATGACTCTCTCCATATGTGGCTTCTGCAATATGTATTATGTCCTCACATTCCTCTTTTACATTCCTCGCAACTGTATGTTTGGGATGAGTAAGAGAGCCTCAGCTGCTTTCATAGACAACCCCGATTTTGGTTAATTTTCCCTAGTACTGGAATGTCTGATAAAATGGAGCCATCAGGTAAAGGCAATGTTCCAAGGTTTCTCATTAGAGTAAGTCTAGAGATTGCTTCCTAAGAACAAGACATACTTTTAAAAGAATTTGTAACTAGGCAAGAGATCACCAGGGTACCCTTTAAGTGCTCCTTGCACATAGTCCCACTAAGGCCCTTAGCCATGTACTAGGTCCTCAACAGAGCTCAACACCAACCTGAACTTCGCCATGTTTTTCAAAATGCCCTCATTCAAGGTACATGCAATGTTGTAAAATTTCTCCAAAATACAACCCCCCAAAAATCTTCCAATTTCAGTGATTTGACCTGCTTCTGTGTTTCATTATGTCCTTGACTACCTTGACAGAGAGAGCAACACATGTTATTGAACAGGTATAAATCATTTTAAAATTATTTAAATAACTTTTCCTCCAAAGACACATTAATCACTCACGTTCAAATAAACTCTGTTCATCTTAATATACTGAAAAGTAGTTCCTAATAAGGAAAATATCGATTTTTCTCAATAATAACTTATTTTTATAATTTTCAAGTTAAGGCATTGAAAATGTATTTTGAAATATTTGAGCTAAATGAGTTAAATTTTGACATACATTCAAAGGTCAAAGGTTCTTTCATTGTGGCCTCCACCCCCCAAATGCCCACAATTCTCTAAGATCCCAACACCATTTAGTATCAAACTCAGAAATCCACTCTGCCAACTGGACATGGGTGCTAACACAGAAATATGTTCAAAACACAAAACAGTTTATTGACTTAAGATGGGCAGGGCCCCCTGGGAAACATTACAAAGTATGACAAATTGATTTCAAGTAATTAAGTTCATAGTAAAAAGAACATCCAGAATATCAAGAATTTACCAAGAGAGATATTATTTCTGACAACTTTATGACATGTATCTTTCACAAGTTCTAATAATTCTTTCTTGAATAAAATGCTCACAGTGAAACTGAATCCTCAAAATTACTCTCAGCCCCTCTGCCTGGGTCACATTGTACTTGTCAGACATTTTGGGAAAGCAATTGAAAATACTGATGCTACTGAATGCTCCCTTCAAGATCAAGCCCCTTTAAGTTTAGTACAGTAATCAAACAACTGTTTGGAGGCTTTCTGGTATCTCTTGCTCCTATAACTTCTTATATTTGTTAACTCACCTCAATTAGGTTCTGGATGACTCATTTCTATGCTGGGTAGTGACCTTGTAAAAATGGTTCAATTATACTAATAACTGTTGGCCTGACTCTGCCATTCCTATGGCGTGTAACTTCTATAAAATAAAAATCCCTTTCAAAGTGTACTAACCTTGAGAATTCATGTGCTGTCCATATGGGAGTTTTTGTACATCTTTAAGAGGATTGCTTCTTTGTTGCTATTATTATCTTCTTAAAAAAAGAATGAACAGTGCATGCATATCCATCTTTCTCAAAGAAGAAATCTCCAGAAAGTACTTAATTATCCAACTAGAAAATGTTCTAACAATACAGTCTTTCCTGGTTTTTCAATTTTCTACAGGTGGATAATCTCTGAAAAACCCAAGACAGTGAACAGATTGAATCACTTTTAACAATTTGAATCTTGAATAAACTCCAAAGTGCTCAGAGTCAAGCTGTTTTTGCCTTTAATATTTCAAGTAAAGATTAAATAATTTTTCTTTGAAAATTGGCCCAAGTACTAGAATTTTGTGTGCTTTGGACACCCTCATTAGTTATGAGTGTTTGAGCAATGAAATTACACTGATATTTTAATTGGTGTTGCCATAAATTTGGGAGCAGGCACTATCTTTTAAAATCTTTCTTCAGTATGCTAAAATAACCTAAAAGGGTTACAATTCCAATAATTCAAAAATTAAAACATTGCTGAACTATTTCATTATATCAGTATTA
The DNA here is from genome assembly GCA_004024805.1 of Geosciurus inauris. NCBI lineage: Eukaryota > Metazoa > Chordata > Mammalia > Rodentia > Sciuridae > Geosciurus > Geosciurus inauris. Next base: position 29,114 of record PVHX01010300.1, read on the forward strand.
TAATTGAGCTTTGAGAAGAAAAACTGTAGACTCTCGACATTGAGTTCATGAAGGTATATTTCCAATCTTAGAATTGGTTTTAGAATTCTAGTTTGGAATAGAGTCCTCCACTAGCATGATATGACTAGCCTACCTTTAACACTGATTGTTTTCAGCTAAACTTGCCACCAACTGAAATAAGGAAATTAAAAGGGTTTTAAAAGATGGTGAATGTTCTACTAAAGTATAATGCATATAATAAATCAAAACATAAAGTTTGACTGACTAGCCTCTAATTGAAATTTGATTTCAGTATATCCCATTATCTCTGTTTTTACAATGTACATTTAGATGTTTCCAGACTTTGCATTTTCATTGTTCATGAGCTTAGTCAGAACTACCTTTTATTTTCTTGATTTAAACAGGGCAGTTGTTAAGGAGAAAGATAGATTATTGATTCTGGACCTGAGGGAAGAAAGTGTTAACAATAATGCCCAGTAGATTCATCACAGTGTGTGAAGAAAATGTACTTTTACAGTTATCTGTGTCAAGGGAAACCATTCTGTGGAGCCATCTCATTCCACCATATGCAAAGAAACATCATAATCACTAGGGTCACTGAACACTGTAGAGACAACAATGTGAAGTTTGCCTTCACTATTAGGCCAATAACTCCTGGCTAAATTTCATTGATTTCAATGATCCTGGAAGAATATGAGCTATTTGAGGGAAAGAGAAGGATGCAGCATAAAGATAATTTAGCATAGCAGTTGCTTTGGAATTTGAACATTTGAAAAAAAAAATCAAAATTGGCACCTGTGTTGTACAAAATGCATAGCTACTTAAGAAAACCACATTTTTTGTAAAAACTTCTGTTTTCCCAGTTGCACTGTTTGAAAGTGAATCTGTGTACCAGAAGGTTGTTCAGGATTATGAAACTTAATGCATTTGATCACAAGCAAATATAAACATTTTCAAGGAAAGCACAAGGCAAGAGACATGAAAGACCATATGTTTCCAATGCTCTCCATGTCAAAACAATACCAGTCTCCAGAAAATAACTGCTAGTCATAATGAATTATTTTGCCAGATATCTTCCAAAAGTAACTTGGAAGAAAGTACAGCGCACTCCATGTACCATGTAATGGATAAAAATAGATTTCCCCAGGCCAAACATATTACATTCATGAATTATTTTATTGGCCATAATACTTTATAAGATTTTGGAGTTTTATTGCCCATGGGTTAGTGGCAAAGGTAAAAATGAAATAAGAAAATACAGGCTTACTTTTCTGGAAAATGCTTCTCAACAAGCTGTGTAAACTCCTTTTAGTTAAGCTGATCTTTAATAAACAAAAACAGGCAGGGCATATTCCCTCCCAAAGGCTGTTTTGTTTGCTTGTTTTCCTTCTGGAGAGAGCCTATAACCATTCACAGGTTCACACTGCTTTTGCTGGGCTTTACTTTGATAAATTAATCAATCAACATCCCCTCTCACCCTCCTGGTCCCCCTCATTTGGAATGGTCACCTCCTCCACCATGAGCGTTAGCATCCACCACTGTTTTTTTAAACTAGCCAAGAACTAAAAAAAATTGAGGGAGAAAGAGAGCCAGCGAGTGAGTTGACATCCCCCCTCCCCCCCCAGGAAAGACAGGCTGAACTAGGTCTCTGAGCAGTTTTAGCTGTGACATGCCACAGTCACCTTCTAGCCCGCCTCAAGGTGGTAACTAGCTGGGCACCACTGCTGCTGATTTGTTCAACTTGCCTCTTAGAAATGGTCTCCTTTGTTGCCTAACCACATACTAAATAATGATATCAAAAACATTATTTGAATGGAACAAATTACTTCCCAGAAAGAGCCACCTATACTTAAGGGAAGGCAGGGAAGGAAGAGAAAAATGGCAGGATTCCTCTCCCAGGATTCTGTAGGATTATTTGTCTCCTCCAGAATCTTCTTCCTAATCTTTTTCTGTTTAGAGGGCCCATAATTAACTTCCTACAATTTTTCCATTTATTAAGTCTGTGTAGCAGACCCTTTGCCAGATGCTTACTATACTTTACCTCATTTAATATTTATAGCAACCAAATACACAACGCACACAACAGGCTAAATAATTTGCAAAGGCGGTGGCGCAAGCCTGTAATCCCAGCACTCAGGGAGGCTGAGACAGGAGAATCTCGAGTTCAAAGCCAGCCTCAGCAACGGCGAGGTGCTAAGCAACTCAGTGAGACCCTGTCTCTACATAAAACACAAAATAGGGCTGGGGAGGTGGCTCAATGGTCAAGTGCCCCTGGGTTCAATCTCCAGTACCAAAAAATAATAATAATAATAATTTGCAAAGGTCAATGCAAAATTATAATGCAACATCCATGGTTCAAAAACCAGGTAAAAACATCACAAATAATTGAAATATAAAGCATTTACCTTTTTTTTTATTTCCTGATTTCTCAGGGTGTTCTTTCCTCAGTATTTTTTTAAGTTGCTCCTTTGGGCACAGGAATATGCGCTTGTGTAGCTGGCATAGGGAGCCTGCGGGAACGCCCAAGCTCACCACCACACGTGGTGCGTGCCCTGGGCTGCACGGTATAGCTCATCAGGTTCCAGGTTTTGGCTCTTGAAAGCCCTACAGTCGTCATACCATTCCCTGAATGGGAACGACTTGTTGAACCAAGCATCTACCCTTCCTAGGAGCCAGATTCTCACCCAAGGCAAATGAAACCCATTAAGTAGATAGTTGCTCAGGACTAGGTAAAAAGCCCACCAGACCTGTGCAATGCACCACCACCTGCCTTCAAGACGCAGAAGGACATGTAAGACCCCCCCTTAGGCTTGTGCTACAGTCCCTGCCAAGGACAGAGGGTCCCATCAATCACCAGCCCATCAGAGAGGCCAACCAGGGTCAAAGGGTGAGGTTGTACAAAGCGGGGGCAGGGAAGTTAGCAGCCAAGAACTCACCTTTGGTGGCAAAGAAACCCCAAAGATAAAATTGCTAAAAATTCAGAATTGTGACTGTAAAGCAATTTTGTAGTACTGGTCACATGCTGGTGAAGCCAGCCTTGCTCATAGAAAAGACATCTGATAAATAGTTTATTTTTCTCTCTTACCATTCCTTTGCTCAAATAACCCGTACTGCCCCCACCCAACTGAAGGCATCGGGTTTCATATACAAACAGCAGATACATTTCCACCAAGGGCAATAAAGAATGGTGTGGTTCTATTTACCCCCTTCTTTTTTTCTTTTTCTTTTTTTTTAAACAGATGAGAGCTTAAGTGACATTCTAAAAGACCCATCTGCTACTTATGTGGTAAACCTGGTTCTAAAATCAGAAGCCTTGACCTTTCCATCATGTGCAGCTGCCAGGGAGCTAAGTGGCAAATGTAAAATGAATGCTTCCAAATAAACAGGTTGTATCTAATAATGTTACAACCCTTACTTTTACCATTGACTTTCACAAGGGGTAAATGACCAAAACATCTTGACTTTCTAAGCAGGTGTTTATGGAATGCCCTCCTTGTGGGTTATGGTTTTAATGTAAATACAATTCTTATTTTAGAAGAATGTCTCCTCCTCATAGACAGCCATCGTTAACTTGTTAATTGTCCATGGAGGCTACAATATATAGATGATGTTGTCTCACTGATTTATGCCTTAGAAATAAGAGGTACCTAATTGCTAGTATATATTCTTATAATAGTCTTGAAATGTGTTATGAGCTTAATCTTAGAAGTTTTGAAATTCACATCAATGTCTTCATTTAAGCCAAGATATTTTAGACAATTTTTGTCTTATTCAAACTGATATTAATCAAAACAATATAATTTCATTACAGGAAATATAGGTAAAGATGATAAATTATGCATAATTTCACCACTCTCACATTTTCCTTCCAGTATTGTTATATAACAACAATACGCAATCACACACTACTGCTTTGTTTTAAATTGAAGAAAAATCTAAAACCAATAAGAAAAGACTTAACACATTATTTTATTATTTTGTCAGTGACATAGACTAAACTCTGTTTCAAGGTACCTTTGATATTGGAACTAAAATGATAACTTTTTAATTTGAAAAATACCAAAAAGAAAAAAAAAAGTAAAAATCTCCCAAACCTCACAAGAAAAATTTTTTACTATTTCATTCATTTAATTCCACACATTAGATTTAAACCTTCTTAAAATTTGGTCTATATCTTGCTGAAAAAATTTCCTAAGTCTAGACCGACAGGTAGATAGATACACATGAATATTCGCATGAATTGTTATAAAATATAACTTATACTGTACATAGATTTATAACTTTGTGTGCCTATAGTTTATAAGCTACATCTAGTAATAAATGTTAAATCATAATTTAGACCTAATATTTTATTAATGTCTATATTAATAAGTAAAGCCTTAAGAGGTAAGATTTTCAGGTCAGAAAACAACATTTCTCACACTGGCATATCTAGAAGTCTTTTGGGCATGAAAATGCTTTCATTAATCCATCATCAATGGGGCATTCTTCCAGGAAAAAAAATACATTGTTAGCCACCTCCTAACTACCCCAGACCTTCATTTGTACCTTCCTGGTAGAACTTACTGCATTTTCTTTGTATTATAATTAAGTACCAACTCAAATCTACTCAACTACAAACTGTTGGAGAAAAAAATGCATTTTTATTCTCCTGTAGTCCTTACATAGTCCTTAAACAAAATATGCCCTTAGTCAATGTTTGTTGTTCAAACAAGTGCATTAACAACTTACCAATTTCCTTTGAGTTGTTTCACTCACTAACAGTAGTATTAGGTTTGCACTAATCAATCCAGACTCTCCTGTAGTCTTTCTTTGTGACCAGTATTTGAGATGACAGGCCAAGTTCAAAGTGTGAGCACTTCCAAAACAACTCGTGGGCCCATATAATGACTAAACTTGAAGCCTTGGTCTTATATCCTGTTAATTAGTAGGGAAATTTCATTATCCTTGTTGTCTTTCAAAATATCTCCTCACACTTGACCATTTTTAATTTACTTGAATAGACCATGACAGTGATAACCTTTTAAATACTTGAGCCATTTTAGTCTTTACATATAATTATTCAAATTATTGGGTAAGGTTTTGAACTTACAGTTCTATCAAATTATACACATACACCTTAACTTCTCAGTGAATAAATACATACATCATGTCCTGTGTCCATGTCAATTTGTTTACTCTAATGTAGTACCTGAAGGACCTTATAAATAGTATTTCCCCTTGTTTTGATTCCCAATTTCTTTAGATTTTTATTATACAAATTTTCAAATGTACTTAGAAAAAAAATAAACTCATCCCCCAACTTTAACAATAATCTAATAAATGATATCCTAAACAAAGTGACAATTTGTTTTCCAGAATATTCTGTCAGTTCATGTCATGCTGCCTTTCAAATTCTAGACAGGGGTTGTTGTTGACAACCAAAAGTCAACAACAGGGTAGCCTCAAAACAAATCATCTTCAGGAAATGAAAACCCAACCACATGTGAACCCTAAACTGTGGCTTTCAATGCAGGGCAGGCCTAATACTTAGGTGACTTGTTTACAAAATAAAACAGTGGAATGAAAGTTAAAAGCAGAAAAGGATGCCTGTGACAAAATGTCCAGGACTGTGCACCCAGAACTGCAGTGGGTCCCATAAACTACACAGAGGTAGATGACGCACAATTTTTGCCATAGAGAAGTCACATATTTGTAAGGAATGAGAAGCTACCCAATTACCAGGTAAAAATAAGTTGATAAACCAGAAACAAATCCTTACAATGGTATTGAGGCATTTACTTACATCCTATGTATTTTATTTTTTCTTTTAGTCCAAGCAATAATTTTCCTTGATTTCAAATTACCAAGACAATATTAGTAATAATAAATACGTAGTTTGGTGAAAAATTCCAACTTTCCTGCATTTAACTATTAATGAAACCTGAAACTACAAAAGACATCATGCAATCCATGGGTTACCAGTAATACAGTTGTTTCTGTTGTAGCTTATGAGCCATCTTGGCAAGCTAATAAGTGAAAGAGCATTAACTTCTTTTTAGTAGACTCATCCACAACAAAGTTTTATGAATAATGTTCTTCAGCTTATCCTTTTAATATCACAGTTCTCTCTGCTGCTATTGGTTGCCTATATTGAAAGATAGACCAGCCACTAGAGAGAAGAGGAAAGTAAAATAAAGTGAAGTGGAATCATGAAACCCATTCCAATTCCTTATCCACCATACAGTGTGGCAGGCAGCATACAGATTTCCCTGGAGTGCTTTTGTTAGAAAGGAAGACCCTAAGGCCCTTACCCAGCTATGGTAAAGTAGAATTAATATTTTAATAAGATCCCATATGATTGGTATGTCCAGGAACCTTGAGAAGTGCTATCCTAAACTTTGTTCTATCTCTATGCAGATCCTTTGACACCATAACAAAATTAACCATTGTATTATTTTTCCATATTTCTGATAACTTGGTCTATTTTCGTTAGAGAATTAGGTTTCACTTACCTTAACTGAATGATACAAATATGCATGGATGTATTTGATTAAATAATCGCCTATGTATAAACCTTACCCAGCTATGGTAAAGTAGAATTAATATTTTAATAAGATCCCAGATGATTGGTATGTCCAGGAACCTTGAGAAGTGCTATCCTAAACTTTGTTCTATCTCTATGCAGATCCTTTGACACCATAACAAGATTAACCATTGTATTATTTTTCCATATTTCTGATAACTTGGTCTATTTTCGTTAGAGAATTAGGTTTCACTTACCTTAACTGAATGATACAAATATTCATGGATATATTTGATTAAATAATCGCCTATGTATAAATCTTGAGTTTAAAGACTAACCCTTTTAGCTGTTTTCCTTTAAAATTCTTACTTGGAGATAACACCTTTATTTCTATAAATCGATTAGAAGTCTCAATTAGAAAAAAAAATCATTTCATGTTTCTATAATAATCAACAGTTTAATCTACATCTCTATGTAACACTCAGTAAGAGAAAGTGAAGAAAGATTAAATATTAAAACCAAATATTAGATCAAAAATGGAATTCTTGCTGCAACCGTACTCTAACCAAGCCAATATGAAAACACATATACTTAGTTGTGTGCGGTGGCACATGCCTGTAATCCCAGCACTTTGGGAGGCTGAGACAGGAGGATCGTGAGTTCAAAGCCAGCCTCAGCAACGGCAAGGTGCTAAGCAACTCAGTGAGATCCTGTCTCTACATAAAACACAAAATAGGGCCGGAGATGTGGCTCAGTGGTCGAGTACCCCTGAGTTCAATCTCTGGTACAAAAAAAAAAGAGAACACATACACATACAGTTTCATCGCATCTTCCATAACCATTTCCTATTGAGAAAATACGAAATTAATGTTCAAAATGTTTTGTTTTCTGAATATCTGAAAAATATTTTTAACTGGAGAAAAATGAGGAAGTAAATACTTTTCATTTTGTTTTCCCCTTTGCAGTTTAGTAGAGCAAATACTGGTTTTTAAAATTACTTAAAGTGTGATGTTTTTTAAATTACTTAAAATGCAGATTAATACAATCACTATGGACATCAGTATTGAGATTCCTCAAAAGACCAGGAATGGAACCACCACATGACCTCACTATTCCACTCCTGGGTATTTGACCAAAAGAACTAAAATCAACATACTATAGTGATGCACACATGTCCATGTTTATAGCAACACAATTCACAATAGCCAAATTATGGAACCAGCCTAGTTGTCTGTCAACAAGTGAATGGGTAAAGAAAATGTTTTGAAGTTGAATGTTGAATGTTTTCTCTTCTATGTAGAAGCTAGAGAGAAGAAAAGGAAAAACAAAGAGATTTCAAGATAATAGAAGAGAGAACGGTAAAGTAAAGGGAGGAGGTTTAGGGGAAGAGAGGAGTGCAACGAAAGGGAAAATACTGGGAAACAAAATTAATCAAATTATTTTATGTGTATACACAAACATATCACAATGAATCCCACCATTATGTATAATTGTAATGTACCAATAAAAACAGAAAAATTATTAAAATGTCAATAAACTAATTTTTTAGTTCACTATTTCTACATATATTTTCACTTGAGCAATGAAAGATGCATATGGGCTCTCCTATCCGGGTTGGAACACAAAAATCACAACTGTCATCATGAGTCCACAAAATATCCAACAAACCTTCACAGTTTTACCAGTTATTCGGAAGACATGTCCGGTCTCAAAAAACCAACAGGTTCTTAGAAAAACTACAATTTCACAGGGTGAAAATAAGATGAACTAGTTAAACCTCTTAAAGACAAAGTAATGTTTCCACTTCTGAACCCAAAGATAGTGGCAACATCTGGGTAGCCTGCTAGCCTACCACTAGCCATCCTTGAGGACAGCACAGTGGTGGGAAAGCTCTTTCACTAAGAGACCATCAACTGCAGTGGTCCTGGTCCGATAACTGCATCAGAAGACTTGCTAGCAGTGGAGTAAAAAACATGAATGCATTTCTTTTTCTTTTATACATGTGAAATTTACAGAAATAAGTGGTGCTAAAGTCCTATGGTCATTTATGTAGAAGAAAAGAACAACAATTATTTAGCATTAATGTTATTGAGACTTTATTTGCACTTATAGGTTGGTAAGACCTGGTGATATTTACATGGTGTGAAAATAGAGTATTTCCATAGGGTACCCACAAAAAATATTTCTGGGTCAGAAATCACACACATTAACATCTACAGAGGCATGCAATAAACAAAAAATTCTAGTGTGCCCAACAGGACACAATAGGTTCAATACAGCTTTTTTCTACCCAAGCATCACTCTTGCCATAGAATATTACATTGTAAAACACTATTCAGGTATAATAAGAAAGCCATCTGAAACTAACATACCTTCACCATTTCATCTTTGTTCTTGATGCTTTTCTTGATCTTTCACTTTCTCCCTCACAGTCTTACAAACAAAATGCAATTTAATTATTATGTCACAAGACAGTCCATCATAATTTAGTCTGTCACTCTGTTCTCCCTTTCTGTTCTAGAATTCATCTGAAATACATGCTGAACAACAACTAATGCATTTCTTTTCCCACCAATAGAAGAACGGCTATGATAAAACTGAACTGCACAACTTTTCATCAAAGAATTTGAAGCCATATCTCTCCATGAAATGGGCATACAGTTAGAAAACTGTGACCCAATCAGTGCCACAAGAAAAAGTAAGAATACTTTTAATTCATTTGCAGTGAGTCACCATTTGACTAGTAAACATATGTACATCAAATTTCCTGTTTGAACTGCTCACAGTGCTACAAAACCTTCCAGTAATCAAAATGGCTCTACTTTTCTCATTAATCCATTAAAGAAGAACTCCATGGACACTGTGCGCATAGACTTGTGTTTTTGTCTTCATGATTTCAGCATCACCTTCCACTATATTCCCAAGACCCCATGCACAAAACTTCATCCCTGTAGACCCTCTCTATCCAATCCAAATAGATGTGTTCTGAGACCAGATACCATCTCCCAAATGGCCATTTTCTCTAGTTTTCTAAATTAATAATGTTAACAATTGCTTTCTCATGTCCTCTGACTACTGTATAAAAGTGATTGAAATAAAATCCATGAATCATAAAGAAAAGAACACAGTTTTGAACACATTTGTCTTTGTGAGTGGTGTCCAGCCCCATAGGAAAATGGAGTAATGGCATTCACACAATCAGCAAGATGCTATAAATAAACTATTCACTTGATGGTTAGCAAATTTATTTGGTATAGATCACCAAGACTCATAAATTCTCACAGTAGAAATATCTTTTCTGGATTTCAGACAAATTCAAAAGCAGGATTTTGAAACATTATATTTGGTCAATCTGATTTCTCTCATAATAATTCAAGATGAAATGTAGTCATATTTTTCATAAAATCATTTTTTCTTAAAATAATTTAGCATCCATAGTTATGTTTGAAGAAAACAATCACCGAAGCATAATCATTTATCAATTGAGCCAGAAAATAAAAATGATCTGCGGACTCACTACCACAGGAAACATTTGAGACAGCCTAAGGTCATTGTCCCAGTTTTACTGATGAAAGGCAGATCAATACCTTCCTAGTTCTCAGGTGTAAATGCTGCCTCTCATTAAGCCATTTTTCTCTGTAGCTGCCTTGGCAGACATGCTGACTACATATGGTCAGTGCATGGGTGAAATTTCAGATTCTTGTCTTTGAAAGCAATACAAACTGCAAGACCTGGGAAGGTTACACCATGGTGACCCCTCTGCTACAGCATAGTTAATTCCCCTCAACATTTAAAAGGTCACTGTAAATCCTTCATATTTTTATGTTCCATATCCAGCATAAGCCAAGAGTACTCAATCTAAGAACTTCAAAGCAGCACAGGCCTCTCATGGACTTTGAGAAAACACTGAACAAGTTCTCACTTACAAGCAATGCTACACTTAAGTCATCCCAGAAAATGACTCTATTTTTTTTAAGACCATCATAAATGTCTTTCCCCAGCATGCCTATATATCCTATTACAAACCTCTACATGGATTCTTTGACAAAAATTCTTTTACCTAGATATCTAAATCCTTCATATCTTAGCTTAATTAAGCGGGTCTTTTCTACTTCAATCTTTTGTTAATTTACCATCTCTCCTACAAATTTGCACAGCTTACTGAAGCTGATGACACAGTTTTCTCAGTTTTCAATGATGGAAATTGTAGATACCTATCTCTTCTGCCTTGCATCCCTTTACTGGTCAGCAGTTAACTCCTCCTTCACAAATCACCCCAAATCCATTTGTTTCCTATGAGTTCCCAGAATCCCCAACCTAGATCCCTGTGCTGGGTAGTGAGTGGAGATAGTGGGTAGAATGTTGAGCAGAATCCTGGAAACTTACCTCCAGCCTCACTTCCACTCAAAACAGATGAATGGCCTGGAACCTTCCAGATTCTGCATCAGTTTCTTTCTCAGAAAAACAAAGACTTAAATTAAAAATTTCAGATAATTTTAACCTTTGTTATTTTAGGTGTTCTAGCCTTTTAAAACCTGTCAATGGGTTCCCTATTTGTATATTCCTTTTACCCTGCACACTATATTACATTAAAATTAAGTCACCATTATATCTTAATAAGGAAACTAAGGTTTAGAGAGGTTAACACACGTTTTCAAGGCCATACACTTTGGAAGTGATTGAACCAGGACATACCCATGGCCAGCATTAGGATCAGGAAGGCCAACTACAAAGAGCAAAGGATTTACGGGAACAATAAATCCCAGGACCATGCAAGCTCAGGGCTGGCACTAAAGCATCCCTGGGTGCCTCATGTGCCATGCCTGGAAGGTGCATGTTCTCTTCCCTCTATAATTACGAGATCACCCATTCTTCTAAAAGTTTTTTTTTTGTTACCATTGGGAAGGACGTAGGATTTTGTTCAAAAAAGTACTTCTACTATTTTGAATGAAATGGAGAAGCGTATATCTGCTTCAGTTTGGAACACAGTAGACTTCCAAAGTCACTAAATAACAGTAGCAAACAAATACTTTTATATCATTTATCTATTTGCCTATAAATAAGCAAATATGATTTCTATATGCTGTTTACATCATAATTTGAATGTCATACCACCATGATATGCTGAAATGCACAGCGCTGTATTTTGAAACTCTTCTCTAAATCCTTTGAATTAGAGAGGCCAGGTTACTTTTAAGGGAAACGTGTTTCCCCACAAAGGCTCAGATGGAGTCATTTACTTTCTGAAGTACAAAATTCTTATACACATGTGATAGGTTGAGGTTAAATATGCCTACTCTAAGATTCAAGCCTGACTGCACAGAAAAGGGTAGCTGAAGGAACCCAGCCCCTGAGCCTGAGGGCCTAGGAAGTGTCTCAATAGTAGAGTGGGATAACTGGGTCAAATGGTGGTTCCATTCCAATTTTTCTGCGGAATCTCCATACTGCTTTCCAGAGTAGTTGCACCAATTTGCAGTCCCACCAGCAATATATGAGTGTACCTTTTATACAACATCCTTGCCAACATTTATTTTTACTTGTATTCTTGATAATTTCCATTCTAACTAGAGTGACATGGAATCTCAGTATAGTTTTAATGTACATTTCTCTAATTACTAGAGATGTTGAGGACTTTTTCATATGTTTGTTGACTATTTGTATATCTTCTCATGTGAATTGTCTGTTCATTTCCTTTGCCCTTTTATTGATTGGGTTATTTGTATGGGGTTTTTTTTGTTTTGTTTTGTTTATTGGTATTTTTTGAGTTCTTTATATGTCCTGGAAATTAATGCTCTATCTGAGGTGCAGGTGGCAAAGATTTTCTACCATTTTGTAGGGTCTCTCTTCACACTCTTGATTGTTTCCTTTGCTATGAAGAAGTTTCTTAGTTTGATACCATCCCATTTTTTGATGATTGATTTTACTTCTGGCATTTTAGGATCTTATCAAGGAAATTGGTTCCTGAGCCAATATGTTGGAGTGTTGGGCCTACCTTTTCTTCTAGTATGTGCAGAGTTTTTGGTCTAATTCCTAGGTCCTTGGTCCACTTTGAGCTGAGTTTTGTGCAGGGAAAAAGGGGTTAAATTTCATTCTATTACATATGGATTTGCAGTCAACATCATTCTTAACATATTTACCTGACATTAATAACAACAAGTAGGTATAATAAAGAATTTGTCCTTCCCCAAAGAGAGGTGCTGACCTTTGGGAGAAATGCTCCTTTGGAATATTCTGTGAAGTAATCATTCCTGGTAAGAGTTGCTTTGATTACCGGGGCCCTAGATAATTCCAGATAATCCAACATGATTTGAGGTGTGAGAAGGCCACACCAGATTGTATTTAGGGTGGGGCTAATGACACAAGCAAGACCAATAATGCAACAGAGTGAAAACTTTAGGTCATGCCTAGAAGGGACGGTGACTAGAGATTGAGATCAAGTGCATAGAAAATCAATCACGCCTATGTAATGGAGCCCCTGACAAAAACCCTGAACACAACCTTCAAATCAGTTTTCCCGATGGCAAAACTTTATATATATTGTCACACTGCAATGCAGGAGAGTGACCTTCCTCTGAAGGAGAGTGATCTTCCCTCTGCCTCATCCTGACGGCAGAGGAAGGAGGCAGCAGAAGCTCTACATTTTGTACTTCTCCTGGATTCTGTGTTATATGTTCCCTACTTTGACTGTATCTGTTACTCATAATGAATCATAACCATGATATAATAGCTCTTGGTGAATTCTATAAGTCTTTGAGTGAATTGTGAAACTTGGGGGTGATTATGGGAGTACTTCCTGAACTTGCAGTTGGTATGCGAGGCAAAGTGGTCTTTTGCAGCAACTGTTCCCTCTAACTCTATAGTTGGCCTGAAACTCTCACAAAGAATAAGAAATTGTTTTAGTCAGCTTTTTCACCACTGTGACCAAAAGACCCAACAAGAACAATTGAGGAAAAGTTTATTTGGGGGGCTCAAGGTTTTAGAAGCCTCAGTTCATACATAGCCAACTCCATTGCTGGGGGCCCAAGGTGAGGCAGAACATCATGGTGGAAGAGTGTAGAGGAGGAAAGCAACTCAGGACATGGCACCGGGAAGCACAGAGAGAGTATCTCACCAAAGACAAAATATATATCCCACAGGCATACTCCAGTGACCCTCCTCCTCCAGCCACACACTACCTGCCTACAGTTACCACTCACTTAATCTCTATCAGGGGATTAATGCACTCATTAGGTTAAAACTTTTATAACGCACTCATTATACCTCTAAACTTTCTTACATTGCCTCACACATGAGCTTTTGGGGGACACCTCATATCTAAACCATAACAGAGATATAGCATGGTAGCTAAGGAGAAAAGAGAAGGGCAGACACTATTATTGGATAATAAATAAAACATTCAGTTGGGATGCTTTAGGAGAAAATTAAGGAGGACTAAAATTCCCACTGAATAGGTAAGGGTGTGACTAGATTTTACCTTACAAATACTGTTATGACTCTGTTTTTATGGCTTATCTAACTTGGTCTGAAAAATGGAGGATATGTATTGCTGTGGACATTTTATTTCCTATCATGTTCAAATAAGCTCCTATCAGACAAGACCTTCTCTGGGTTAAACTGAAATCTGTGCAAATTGTGAAAAATAATTACCAAAGGCACTAGGCAGTAGACAGAAGCAGGAGGATCCTGGAGGGGACTCAACACTTGCATGAAGGTGATGGTGTGAAATGTTTTCCATCTTTACTAACAACTTGTTTACCTGAGTAAAGGCTGCTATGTGAGTATGCACATCGAGTGGCTAAAATTCAGAAAGGAGCTGATTGACTTATGGTTAGAAAGATTAGAACAAACCTTGGAACAACTGCAAAACTGGAAGGTGGAGAAAGAGTAGAGGGAGTTCTCAAATCTCCAAGACCTTTAGCTATGCTTATTCAGGGCAGACTACAATCAGCCCTCTAACCTAAGATGAAAAATATCAAAGTTAGATTTCAGCTGCTGTCCAGGGCAAGAGAGTTTATAAATCTAATGTTCTTAAGATAAACATATAATACAAACCACATTCTCTACAAGGCATCATTATGATGATGAGAATATAGCTGAAAACTATTCTGGCAAACAAAAAAAAAATTTAGGAAAACACAATCCTAAGAAATCACAATACAGCTGGGCACCGTGGTGCATGACTGTAATTCCAGCGGGTCAGGAAGCTGAGGCAGGAGGATCACAAGTTCAAAGCCAGCCTTAGCAAAAGCAAGGCACTAAGCAACTCAGTGAGACTTTGTCTCTAAGTAAATACAAAATAGGGCTGGGGATATGGCTCAGTGGCCAAGTGCTCCTGAGTTCAATCCCCAGTATCACCCTCCCAAGAAAAAGAAAAAAGAAATCATAATACTTTGAGGTAAACCCTGATGACAGAATTAGCAAACAAAAATTTCAAAGCAGCCATTGTAGTATTGTCTAAGACATAAGGGAAAATATGTATGCAATGAATAAAAGGATACAGAATTTCAGCAGAGAAGTTAAAACTGAAACAAGAACCAAGGGGAAATTCTTGACCTGAAAAATTTAACCCTTAAAATTGTAAATTTTACTGCATAAAATTTAAAGCAGACTTGAAGTAGCAGAAGAGTTAGTAAACACAAAGATAGAGCAACAGAAAATATCCAATCTGAAGAATGTATAGAAAAATGATTGGCAGGGTTGGCGAAGAAGCATCTTGGAAACTTGTGGGTATTTTCAAAAGGTATGATATGAGTATAACTGAAGTCCTAGAGACAGAAGAGAGGCAGAGAAAGGAAAAAGAACAACACAACAAAAAAATGGAATTAGTAGTGGCCAAAATTTTATCAAATTTGGCAAAAAGATAAATTTACAGTTGCAAGAAGCTCAGAAAACTACAAATAGAGTAAATAGCCCCCCAAAACCCCATATACACAAAAATCTAGATCTGTCAAAATAAACAGACAAAAACAAATAAAAACTGTTGTAAAAAGTCATATAGAAAGGTTGTATTTCCTACAGAGGAACAACACTTCAAGTGACTATAGATTTCTCAACAAAAACAGCAGGGGCCAGATACAAGGAAAGAATATCTTTACAGAGTAGAAAGAAAAGAATCTGTCAGCCCAGAATTCTATATCTCGTAAAAGTAGCCTTCAGGGATGAGGGCAAAATCTATACTGGTAAATAGCATGCCAGTAAATGCCAGGTAGGGACAGAGTTATTTTGTTTTATACTGCCTCTTTGATTCACACAGAAAATGTGGTTCTAATCTACTACTTCAAAGACTCAGGATTTACAGTTGCTCAACTAAAGTATCCCCCACCTGCCTTTCAGTATATGAGATGTACCAGGGTGTTTGTGAACTTCAAGGAGCTGGAGCTCTACTTTCTAGATATTTTTGCCACAATGATGCCACTGACTTTATGAATGTAAGGCATGTCACTCACCTAGATCTAGCTCCCTATCACCAGGAGAGCTAAAAGATATCTCCTTTAAAGGAAAGGGTAACTTAGGGCTGGGGTTGGTTTAGTATTTTGAGAACCTTATGCAAAGAAATAACAGAATGCTATTTATGACAATGTTAAAAAAAAGCAAGCTGTTTGGCACACATGTGTAAACACAGAGGTTTAAATTTATATACAGTAGCTTGAAATCCGTGTACACGGTAATCATTTAAATGTGGCATGTTGTCTCCTCGACAATATTAATAAATGTGAGCACTGATACATGCATTTCTTAAACTTTCTCTTTCCTAAATTTACTAAATAAAAATCTTCTCAATATATCTGAGAGAGAAATTTTTCTTTTTATTTGTTTTTTCTTTCCACAACTATTAAATTAATCCTTAGTGAGATGAAAACACTAAGTGCTTAATGGCCTATTTGCAGTTGGAGTATTTACTAAGATTCCTGAAGCCTGTTTTCCTTCCTTAAATATCTGGAGGGGGAAACCCAACATGCTAACTGACTACCAACTTTTAGATGAAAAGTAAGCAGAATGTTTTCCCCTGATGCACGTTTCAGAACATCTACATTAGCATTTCTGGGGGTCCGGACTGGAAAACTGAGGCAAGCCATGTGGAGAATTCTGCTGACTGAAAAGGCCTCAGCCAAATAATATTTGGGAAACTTTAAGTTTGTGGCTTTCATGTTGGTTCATCTTGACCCTGATGTGCACTCTTAAAAATTGAAGAGTAATCTTAAATAAGTATTCTCCCACCACACAAAGTATCCTGTAAGGACAAACCACATAGTAAATTGATGTGTTCACAACTCTTCTTTGTATTGATTATTACATTCTCTTAAGTCCCACCACCCTGACTTATTAAAAAAATAAACAATCCAGTGCTTGTTTAAAACCTCAAATCATTTTTCCTTGTTTTAGAATTTTTAAATCCATGTTTTGCTTTTGAAACCCAAATTACATATTACAAGAGCGTTTAACGTGACCGCTAGGATTGGAACAAGCCAGGGGATTCCTGAACACTAAAGCTGCTTACTCCTGCTGCTAACCACCCCTTCCCTTGTCTTCCTACCACCTATTATATGCTTAGCAAGTGCCAGCTGCCCCACTAAGTATTTTGTATGTATTCCCGTATTTCACTCTAATAAAGATACTGAAAGGATATTAATTCTCTGCCCCCCCCATAAGGTTGAGAAAAATAAGATTTAGGGAAATGAAGTGAAGTACCCAAAGTGGTATAGCTAGCAAGGGGCAGACCTGTGCTCTGAAACACATGAGTTGGTTCCAGTAGTCATGCTACACTGCTTCCTTACTGTTTCTTTATAGAGTGTAGTGGTATATAAGATTGGATCAAATTATATGTACAGGTGGTCCCCAATTTACAATGGTTTGATTTATGATCTTTTTGGTTTTACAATGATCTGAAAGTGATGATCATTCAGTAGAAATCATACTCTGAATTTGAATTTTGGTCCTTTCCTGGCTCGCAATAAGCAATAAGATACTCTCTCCTGATGGACAGTAGTCCTGATCTGCAGCTCCCAGTCAGCCACGTGATCAAGAAGGGGTAAGTGCTAATTGACAGCAGACTGTGTGGCTAAGCACTGGTGTTTGGTAGGTTAAATCTATTAAATGCATTTTCAACTGATGATATTTTTGACTTACAATGGGTTTATTTAGACATAACCCCATCATAAGTAGAGGAGTATCTATATTATGTAAAACCATACATGTTATATATGCCATGTTCATATAATATGACCTATTTAATATGTCATTTGGCTACAAATCATATATACATGTATTTTTACTATAAAATTATACAACATAATATTCAACAAAATACATTATATATGCAGTACATATACAAGTAGTAATTGCATTCTGAAAAATTTATGTTTATTTGTAATCTAAAAGTATAATTTTTGAGAATCAAGGGGTTTTTTTCTTTTTTTGATGGTACTAGAATTGAACCCAGGGGTACTCTACCACTGAGCTACACTCCAGCTATTTTTTATTTTATTTTGACAGAAGATCTAACTAAGTTGTTGAGACTGGCCTCAAACTTGAAATCCTCTTGCCTCAGCCTCCCAAATCAATGGGATTATGGGCTTGCACCACCATGCTTCAAAGTATTTTTGTAGGTATAATTTTAACTGTACTTTGAGTCAGCACACTTTAATCATAAATCATACATTGAAAACATCCTCACCCCAGATCTATATAGCACCTCAAATTTGGATTGCTTTTCCACACAGGTCAGTATAATAATGACCTTGTAGATTATACTATCCTAGAATTATGACTAATTAAGTGTGAAAATATTTTTGTTAAAGCAGCTTGTTTTGATTACATGAAAAACAGAAGATTTTATTTATAAAAGTACTTATTTTATTGAAAATAATGTTAAGCCATTGTTTGATAACCTGGAAATATAGTAAACTGCTGGCGAAACACATGTATTGCTACGATTTGATGTTGACACAGAGCTAGTGGTGTGCATCAGAACAGTACACAAGGAAATGATGTGTGCCTGTTATGACTGGTTGCTGCCTGTGCTATCCTAGTTAAATATTTTTAATTGCAACCCTAGTTGTGTAAATAGATACAACTTAAATTTTCCTGTGTTTGTGTTAAAGTGATAAAAATAAAATTTTAATATATAACCCTAGAACTCCTATGTTACATTTTATAAACTTTGGTTTAGAAACAGTATTTATTTTCTTTATGATCCCTTTAGCTCATTTTCAAAGCACATGAGCTTAGCTTAATATTTTAACTGAATAATCTTGTTTCTTCCACATAAAAGTGCATACTATTATTTCTTCTATTGAAATAAGGAAGATTGAAGGACCTTTTTCTTATTCAAGAACAAAGTTTTAAAGGACTTAGATCATTTCAAAATAGACTATTTGATTTTTAACAGCCATGCAAAAGCCAACATGGTCATGCATATACATAAGTTTGATAAATATGCCTCCATTTTCTGTGATGAATGAAAAAGATTAAAAATATGAATTCAGCAGTTTGCAACTTTCATTGCATAAGCGAATGCTTGAATTTTTTAAAGCTGAAATCTAAACTTTCCAGAAATGATCTCCTGTTTCTTATCTTTACCATTTCTTAACAGTATGGTATGCCTAGCAATGATTTCACAAACGTCAAATGTCAAATTGTTTTCTGCATGCCATTTGACAAGGCAGGCAGTTTCACTGGGTTTAAGGAAGAAGTGATATAGGCAGAGTGTAAGGAAGTAAAACTAATGAGCTTGAGTATGAAAAATAAGTGTGAAGCTAAGTTAGCAGCGGGTGAGAAAATTATATACAAAAAACCCCAAAACCATAAAAACCAGGATGAGTGTGGAAAGATACAAAGACATTAGTTTCCTAATAGGTGTGAATATAACATAAAATGCTTGCAGAAAAAAAGTGTAAAACAGGGTGAAAAATAAATCAAGCACCTGTTTACAATTGTTATTCCTAAAAGAAATCTCACCAAGCATGGGGCCTTGAAGACAATGCCCACCAGAAGTGGTAGAATTTCCATCCCAGTAACAAGTAAAGGTAGACAGAAGCCATGAGCTGCACAGCCCCCTGGGTTACTGGCTGAAAGCAACTCAGAATTTCTACTTAGGCAGTTTTGATGTCTTAAAACTGCTATTTGACTTACCGTTGATCCACAAAGAATCACAGTATGCATTTTATCCCCAAGAGACAGAAAGTATGTCTAAGTGGGAAGACATAGTCTTAATTTGTATTCTGAAACGAGTGTGGGACACAGAAGAAAAATTGATGGGTAAATACTTGAAATTTTTGGGATTTTCTTTTCTCTATTTTAGGTTTGCCCTGTAATTTTCATTATTAACAAATTCATACTTGTTCTTATGCAATTGCTTCCACATTTTTTGGCTGTAGGAGAGCTTATAATCTTTTATGATCAGTGGCAGAAATTATTTATTATCTTAGACTCTTTTATCTTAGTTTCACTAATCTGTACATTTTTCCCTTCTACCTCTTCAGTATGGATATTAGAATTGTGAATTAATTCTTTTAAAAAGTAAAACCCGTATTGCTAAATTGATTTAATTAGTGACCTCTAAATGAGTTCTTCAAATCAAAACTTCACTTCTAAAGCAGCTTTTCTCCTGTGAAGTCCATTTAGCAGTTTTCACTTGGGTGGTCTCCAGGGAACAAGCTTCCACTTCCCCCTGATTGCCAGTGAATGCTGGGAGGGTCTCACTGTTCTCCTTTTCCAGAAAACAGTGAACTACAGGCTTCTCTGTCTACAAAGAAGAAAAGAATTATCACACACACACACAAAAATAAATACAGTAATTTTAGGCTTTTCTATTAATTTTATGATGATCTTCTATGAGGAAATTTTAGAAGGTTATAAAGCATAACTGTTCTGGCTGCTTAAGTATCATTTCCCTCAACTTTATCCTCCACAGAAATAGCAGAAAAAACTCTCAAATGATATTCCTTTCCTCTTCAGAACGAAGCCCAATCTTCCTCACAAAGCCATCATGATGTAGCCCTTGCCTACATCCATTCAGTCTTCCCACTTTACAGATTACATGCCAACAATACAGAATTTTCACACCAGGAAGTTTATAGCTTTCATGGCTGGATTTGCATCTCTTCTTCCATTATATCTAATTCCTCACACCCATACAATTCAGTGTCTCCTCCCAAGATTCCTTTCCTGAAAATGGACTCTCTTGCTCTGTCTCAGAGGTTGCCACATCTCCATTCTCCTGAACGTTTTAATAACCTGTTCCTACTGCCATCACTGCTTTTACCATATTGCATTTTAATTGTGAACATATCTCTCTTCACTATTATACAATGATCTGGAGGGCAGGGAATTCATAATTTCTTCTGTTAAATTCTTGGCAGATACACTAGCACACAGCAGACACTTAATAAATATTTCTGGAAAGAAGAACAATTAAATATATTGAAAGTAAACTCAGCTGAAACATCCAAATTTAAAGTCTGATTCAGCTTTGCTGATCCATCTCCATGGATTTGCTTGCCTCAATTGTAGTCTCCTAACTCTCTTCTCCTCTACCTTCACTTCTCTTTGGATTCTCTCTTGTGTTTGTTTGGTTTTTGTTTTTGTTCGTTTTTCATTTTCTGTTTTGTTTTGGTTTATTGCATTTTACCCAAATCTTGTCTGCTTTCTATTTTTATTCTGCTCTTCCTAAAGTCTTATATAACTATTATATAGTTAGTTAATCATGGATTAAAGTTGGTAGATTTAAATGGATTAAATGGTTTGTGAAAATTATACCACGAAATAAGTTTTAAAAACTGTCCTGAAATAATTATAAATGCTATTATGTTTGAATAACTAACTTAAAATTATTTCATTATATGCACATGCATTCATTTGATCATCTGCAGACTCAAAAGCAGTATCCATGAACAGGCATTTTGACTATAGGTTTCAGTTTATGATAATCCACCAAGATTTCAAAATTCTGTACTTTTAGTGCTAGGTTTTATCAACTTCTTTCCCTCAACCTCAAATTTTTGTGACTATCTTTTCCTCCTACAATTAAGGTATAGGGACATATAGCATACCAGAGGGAAGAACAGTTTGATTATTATTAATGCACCTGAGTAAACGGTAATTGATTTTGTTATAGTATTAAAGCTAGGATGGCTATCCTTATGGTAGTTTTCAGTATCTGAAAGTAAAGCCCTTCAACACTCAAGGTACAAAATAAAAGCCATGCATATATTACATTGCAAGGCAAGAAAAAGCAAAACACACAAATCAAGTGGAAGAAAAGCATCATGGCACAAATAAAATAATCATTCATCTTCTTTGTGGGGTGTGTGTGTGTAACAGAAACAATGAGAGAGACTTTTTTAGGATTCTCATCACCCCATACTAAGGCCACAAATGGAACAGATTTACCTTTTCTAGACTTGGTTGAAAATAGATTTTCTTACCTATAACCATTCACTGAGTCAGAAAGTTTTTTTTTTTTTTTTTGAATTCTGTAAAACTATATTGGAATTTACCAGTTAGCCATTCCAGATGATATGCCTCTGTTTTTGCTGGCTTGAGACCAAGTGACTGTAAGTTATTATCTACTTCAATCACACTTGAACAAAATACACTCAATAATAATTACCAGAAATAGTGCAACTGGATTCTAATGCAAATAGAAAGTCTCAACATTATTTCATTTTCTTTAGGATGTTTTACATACTTTAGTGAAACTGTTACTAAATACCAGTGGTACTTAATTCAGTTAGATTGTCTGCTTGTTCACTGTTCTACTGGTACCTATTTGCTTCCTTTGTCTGTACTGATTTTGCACAGAGACACAAGATAAATTGCCTGCTTGAGTTTAAACTCTTTACCTTTAAGGCATTTTTTTTTTTTTTTACTATTCTCCCCCCTTTTTTTAATCCTTGCAAATTTAGACACCATAGAAAACTGTTATTTGCCTCATAATGGCCTCTTCAGTGTGTTTCACAGACTTTTGTGGAAAATAATGACATAATGATAGTGTTCTCAGACCTATATTTTCTACTTGATAAACCAGCAATTATATGATTAAAGCATTTTTAGAAACTCACATTAAGTATATGATACTCTACAAACCAGTCCATCATACTAATTACACAGTCAGGAGAGAAACAATTTACATGACTAAACACCATCTGAAACAGTATTTGTGATTAGGATGGATAAAAAATTAAGAAGTACTAAATAATTCTGTTTATGATATATTTTTAATGTTCAGACTATACATTTGATATTTTGTGAATCTGGTTTCAACTTTTATTTTCTTTCATTAGTAACAGGAAATCGTGCTAACTCTGCTGGAAACATGTTGGATACAATGGGAAGAATCTGATTATTTCTCTCTATAAAATGCGTACTTGCAGGCAACAGAGACATAGGCAGGCAATGCCTAGGCATTTATAATCTGCGATGAACAGAAATTTTGCCCAGGACTTTCCTTAGACACATCATAATGGCAAATTTGACTGGATTTGTGATTTTCTTGAATGTCAAGTCATTATACCAACATTGTGATGAGCCAGGAGAGAAATATATGTATACACATAATTTTCATCAGAAAACAGAAAACCCATTTAACAAGATGTATAACATGTTATGGGGGATTCATCCTCAAGACATAAATATCCCAACAGGTTTTCATTGTTTGGCTCAGCTTCTTGAAGCACCAGTGACCCTGCTTTATCTCCAGTTCACTGAGAAAGAAAAAAGAAGTTACAGTGCTCTGACTTCAGAACCAACCCTTCAAAGGGATGATCTCGCAGGATTACATGGGCAAATAATGGGTTACAACTATAAAAAATAAAATAAGTCTATGTAAGAATTCGTTAGACATGTACAACAGGGCTTACCTGTTTGTGGCAAAGGGTGCATATGAATTAAATATGGTACAAGGAAGAGAAGACTAGGTGATAGACATAGGTATGTGTATCACTTACTCAAAAAAACTATGTCAACCTTAAAGAAGCAAAGGAATCTTGATCCCTGTGTGGAAGGCACTGTGAGATAGAGTGAGTATATCCTCAGCTATAGTGAGCTTTAAGAGTGAAAGTTACTCCTGAATTTGATCTCCTCACTACAAGAAAAAAAATAAGTGAAAGCCACCAAGCTGAGATGCCTTTCACTGTTGATTTATTCTACCACCACCACAAGCCCTTGAGGACATTGGCTTCTGTGTCTTCTATCTCCAAAGAAGTTGAAAAATACACCACATTTTATGTTATAAGGATAGGAACAACACAGATTTAGACCACCACAGGGCACTCCCGTGTCTAATGTCTAGTGATCAGTATAACAATAAATACATTTCACAGTGCCTGAGAGAGATGGTAAGGAAACCAGCCATGGCCAACAACTACTTGCTACCATTCAGCTTAACCCTAGCCCTCAGTAACATTGCTGAGGCATCCATTCTCAAAGGCTCTGCCATTCAAAGCATTGCAAGGAGCTGAGGATAAAAACCAAAATAGCTAACAAAGTACAGGTACCAGACATATCTTCAGTTACCTGGTTCTTCCAGATCTACACTTCCTGGGTCATTCATTTTGTGACTAAGGAATAATTCACCCCAATATTAGGAAATGAGATAAAGGAATCATTACTGTGTCAGTCACTGTGCAAAGGATAAAGGTAAGGAGATACTGAGACACTGGAGTAAAGCATCACAGAGCCACCACACACAGGATAATGAAGCTCCACCAAAGTATTGGGAAGCAGGGGCAGAGAGGGTCATTAGTTGTACTTTGCTGTCCCTCAGAGGGTGAAGAGCCTCTTTCAAGACTAGCAGTTGGTGGGACTAGGATTCCACGGTCTTTTGAGTTCATGTTCACTGCTATTCATGCCAGGCATTTTCTTTACCACCTGTTTTCTCCTCCCCAGATAGCAAAGCCTTCCCTCAACATGCTGCAAAGCTCACACCAGAAGTGAGATACATGCTACTTAATAAAGCTTTCTGCTACTCTGAAAGAGGAGTACAAAAACATGCTGGGCTTTTTTTTGGTTTTGTTTTGAGGTTTTTCTTGTTTGTTTTTGCTTTGTCTCTAATGAAACTTCTTTGTAAAGGTCGGAGCTGTTACAAAGGAACTACTGTATTTTGCAAAATGAAACAAAAACATTGATTACAACATTTGAGTTTCCAACTCAGAATGTAAAAACACTGCCTCCTGTGATTTTGATTTTGATAATCAGCTGCAACTATCGATACAACTCCAGGCTGTCCTTATCAGTTTATATCTTAGAATGTTTACATGAAAAAATTCTGAACTTGTCTTTGTTATACTTGTACCCAACCATATTTTTCCCATCTTCATGGTCACAATAGGAGGCAGTGGGATAGCTTATCAACATCACACACTAGAGAGAGAGTCAAAACCTGAGGGAAACACAAAGCATACTATAGTTTGAACTATTTAAATACATACATACATGCATACATACTCCACAGCCTTTAGGAAGTCTTCTGATTTTGTTTGCCTGCACTTTTGTATGTTCTGGTGGAATTCCCAAGCACACTAGCTCTGAGGCCTTCAACGTGAAAGCTGGTGGTCTGAGGCCTGGCAGTCTACTCTGTTGTCCTTCATTTTCTGTGCTGATGTTTCACTGAAGAAAGTTTTAATAGTTTGATGTAAACAAAGCAAGATTAAAAGGAAAGTCTTTCTTAAGAGACTTTCAGAAAGTTCAAGACAACAATTATTACATTAAAAATTCCATAATTAGCACCTTAATACTATGACCTATCATAAAAACGCTACTTTAATTGTTTTATCAACTATTTAAATGTTTTGTGTTTATTATTATTCCCAGCAGCTAACAATAAGAAAAAAAAGCAGCAGAAAACTCAGTTTGAGACCGTTTTGAACTGTAAATCAGTACCAATGAGCTCTGAGGAAAATGTTGCTTAACATATTTCTTTTGCAATCTCATAAAATAATGAGTAATGCTTATTATAAAGTACATATAAAGTAAATACACATATGTATATGCATATCTTAAGAGGTAAACTTTAATCCCCACAAAAAGCTGTTTTGTTTTTAGTTTTTCTCATTTCCATAAGACGAACTGATTAATGAATTTGATTAAAATTTCACAGAACTCAAAACAGAACACAATGCAGCATACACTGAATAACGTCCAGACCATGCCTACGGTGATGTGTATGCAAGAAGCAGATTGCCTTTAATTTTAGTGTGATTGGGAAGCTCTGTGCCAACAAAGTACTGGACTTGAAGTTAGGAAATGCAGGCCTGGGTTACCTAGGGTGTGCCTGAGGGCTCTAGTGCTCACCTTCATACTTGAACAGGGAGATAATAGCTTCTATCTACTGAAGCACTTAGAAGAATTAAACTTAGCATATTAGCAAACACCTAATGATGATATATAAAGTACTCATTTATTATTAATATCAGAACTTTAATGCCAAATATGTTATTAGGATTCCAGTATACTGATTCAAAAATATCAAATTTCTAAAGGTAATACAAAAAATAAGATAGGTAATTATCTTAATTTTTATTTCATTATATTGTTGGAAATAGAATGTGGATGGCATTTGTATTCAAGGGAGAGCAAATTATTTTTGCTTATTCTCAAAGATAAGTGTTCATTTCCTCTTCCTGCTTGCCAGACAAGACACAAAATTTTCATCTCCTACCCGTTTACTAAACAAAATATTAGTGATCTTTTTTAACACATTAAGTCCCAAGTTTTCAATTCTGCTAATATTTCAATGAAATCGACACAGGTGCAACAGGTTGAAAATCATAATCTAAAGCTTATACTTATATTAACTAATAGTTATATAATAATTTTAATGTCCTTATGTTACTATGTAATTTTATCATATATCATATGCTATATTTACATTTTTCTAGGTGTTCCACAACTGGGACAATGGGACAAAATGGATTAAAAAGATATTACAAGGTTGGGGTTGTGGCTCAGTGGTAGAGCGCTTGCCTAGCATGCGTGAGGCACTGGGTTCAATCCTCAGCACCACATAAAAATAAATAAAGGTATTGTATCAATCTACAACTAAAAAAAAAAATTAAAAAAAAAGATATTACAAAAGCTGGTTCTAGAATCTCATGAAGGTGTCAGACCCACCTGCTACCTCTGCGACCTCTAGTAAGTTGTCTAATCTTTTCCAGTTTTTTCACATGAAATGTGCATAGTAATAGCACCTCCGAAGACGTCTGTGAATGATCTAACAAGTCATCATGGGTTTAGAGCTTAGTGTCATGTCCGACATGTGAGAACTCAATAAAAGCTTGTTGTTACAATATGACTATATATTTATGCACATGGGCATTTGGGACATGCTGACCAATTCCCACACTATATTTTTAAAGAACAAAAAGATTGGCATCCATCCAAATTCATTTTCTTTCCTAAGACAGGGCATATTGCCCTGTAGTCTATTCAGATGAAATCTAAGTGACTTCTGCTTTCAAGGTCAATTTGATTACCAAAATTATCTGACCCAGAAAATCTGTAATACATTTTAATAGCTTAATGGCCTCATAATCGTAGGAAGCCTAGTAAAGTTTTATTCCAGACTATTGCCATATGACTTCATTTCTTCTTTCACTTTTAAGAAGAAAAAAAAAAAGTTATATGAAACCCCTATCACAAACCAGGCACTACATTAAGTTGTGGTATACAAGGTTAAGCAAAATTTAAGTGCAATGTCTGCACACATGTAGTATGAAAGATAACTTTTCAGCAGAGTCATTACATAAATGTAAAATTCCAAGTGTAATAAGTGATCTAAAGGAGAAATATGCAATGCTAGGGGACTATAGTTCTTTTTGGGGGGAGGTGCATACCAGGGATTGAACTCAGGGGCACTCAGCCACTGAGCCACATCCCTCAACACTATTTTGTAAATTTAGAGACAGGGTCTCACTGAGTTGCTTAGCACCTCACCATTGCTGAGGCTGGCTTTGAACTCTTGATCCTCCTGCCTTAGCCTCCCAAGCTGCTGGGATTACAGGTAGTTTTTTAAAGGAGAAGAACAAATTATCTTGGTGAAGAAGCTGCTCTGGAGAAGTGAAAACTGAGTTGAAGAAAGGGTAGAGTTGGGGTAGAAAATGTTAACAACTGTGCTCCAAGCACAGGCGGCGTGTGTGGACAGGAGGACTTTTCAGGGCCCCAGAGAAGGCAGGGGAAGCTGCAGTTTAGAGGGGGAAGAATGGAGTGAATGAGATGAGGCTAGAGGAGTAAACCAAACTGCCCAACACTGTCCAAGAGTTTGTTTTCTGATTCTAAGAACAAAGGGAAGGCATCGAAGAATTTTAAACATGAGCATGCCTTGGTTTTAAGGAAAGGAAGAGGGTGATCTGATCCCATGTGAATTCTGCCTGTGAAGACAGTTTGGAGATTAGAGTGATTGTGGAGAAACCAGTTAAGAGGCTGTTGCCAGGCTTCAAAAGAGAGAATGCGGAGGCTTAGTTAGATTAGAGCAAGTGAGCTAGAGATTTTGCAAGAGATGGAGACAGAGCTCAGTTTTTATAAAACATACACTTCCCTGTCATTACCCAGGCTCGTTTTTCATGTAAAGATATTTTCCTTTTGAAATATTCTAAAGAATCCAAAGAAAAGCTAATGGTGGGTAAAAGGATTCCACACACACTTGAAGTCATGAGGAAATAATCAAAACACAATTTCTGAATAATCTATATTGTTTCCTCCTAGGTGAGAGTCTTTTGGTATTACTATAAAACAGCAACATTGAAAATGAACCAAAGCAAACAATTTCCATTGAAACACATTTTCATTATAAAAATGATATAGGTAAACAATCATGTATAAGAAATTAGATTAAAAAGTAGTAACAATTTTAAATCCAAACTGAAAGAAAGGAAAACATTTCCAGGAACTTCAGAAAGCCACAGGGGTAGGCCCCAGTAGTAACAATTCTAAAAGAACCAAAGACATCATCTTTGGAATCTGCAGGACAAATAACTGCTGCCTCTGGGAGAATAGCTCCCATATTTTGGTGACTAAGCAACCATCCTTCTATATGTGATAACTAAAGCACCATCCTCATAAGTTCACAGCAATTGAATGAACACAAGCATGTACACACACACACACACACACACACACACAGCCCTAACACGTAAGTCACACATCCCACAGGATTAGGCAGAAAAACAAAAGAAATGGCACAAAACACATCTTCTTTGCACAAAACCAACACATAGAAACATCTATTACAATTTTCTCTATGATAAATTACACCTCTCCCCTAAAAGAAAAAAAAATCAAACCATTGGCAGTCTAATTCTCCCGAAGTAGAAGTGAGACATTAATTTAGATCATTGTGCACATTGAAAACTTACTGCACTGCAGGGATTTCCAATTACATAATGCAGAATCAGAACTCTGTTTGGGTGCCACTTGGCTGCCAACAGCCATGGGTGAGCTGTGTAACACTCTTCTGTCATGTAGCTCGTGTGAGAAAAGAACTCTGCTGTTCCAAGAAATGGCACTCATCTTGGAGACCTTCCCAGTCACACAAAAGAGCATAATTTCCACATTATCCCCAGGCATACTGTCTAAGATGATAAGTCTATGATAGCTTTATATGTAAATTATATACCCAGTTCTACTAATGAAAGCCACATGGACTGCTTTTTGATGTTGGTGATGCAGAAAAACAAAATCAATTATTTCCTCCATTTTTATAAAACCATACCTAAGCTATCTACAATAATCAACAGAGACTGTGAGGGTTAGATGGTAAATAGGATAATTGCACTGTGATTACTTGTAGATCAGGACTGGAGTTGGCAAGCAGTATCAAAAGGGTGCAGACTTAACTGGCTTATTGTAGTATTTTGGTTTTAAGTCATTCAGACTTTTAATATGGTATTTATCTGTTTTTCACCAGGGACTGAACTCTTTTTTTGCACTGTATTTTAATTTTTTCTCTACATGAACACATACTTGCAAAAGACACAGGAAATAAAGGAGGGATGAATATTTTCATATATTTATTATCTATTTGGTGACAATATTCCATAGTAGTACACATTGTGTGCCAGACACCATTAAACTGAAGGATAAGACCAGGTTCTTTTCTCCTAGAAACTCACAGCTCTTTTGGTAAGGGTAAAAAATGTGACTTTTGTATACTGGCTATCAGTATCTTCTGGAGGATTTTTTAGTTTATTAAATCCAACCATTTAAAACCAAATAAAAATAGAAAGCAGGGGTAGGTATAATAATACTTAATATTTCCTGAGCATTTATTACATATACATTTGACATCTATCTGATCCTTTTATAATTATAGTTTAATCTTATTTTAAAGATGAGGAGATGGAGGCTTATCCAAGTTAAGCAACATCTATAGCAGCACAGATCTAACAAACGTAGCCTGAATTTCAACCATTATCGTCTTGACTCCATGGTGGTGTCTCTTACTCATTTCTCTGTACTGTTCCATCTTAACATCTACTTAACCTCAACATTTAAAGATTAATGCACAGGATTTTGTTTGTTTAAATAATTTTATTTTATTTAAATTATTAAATAATTTGTTTAAATAATTTATTGATTTAGATAATTTTCTTTAATCTGTTTTTCTCTTCTGAAGATCTTAGTGAGGAAGTTAACCAAATCCTTCATTCGTTATTCCACTGTCTTCAATAACCACATTGCTTTTGCTTCTCAAAATACTCTTCCATTGCTTTCACATTAAAATTTATTTACTGAGCACCTGGTATATATTAAGCACTGCATAGGTGTAATATGCATAAAGATGTGGTCTTTGTCCTATACTTATAGGAAAACTAGAATTAAATCATAATAAATAATCTAACAAATGCTATGGTAGGAAGAGTGTGGAAGCACCTGCCAGCAGGGGCTCAGTTAAATCTTCCCCTAAGGAGTGGACTCTGAACTTCAGAGAGAAACCTGAAGAGAACCTGGGCTAGCTTTGACTCTGATTTTTTTGGTGGGGAGTGGGTACTGAGGATTGAACTCAGGGGCACTCAATCACTAAGCCACATCCCCAGCCCTATTTTGTATTTTATTTAGAGAAAGGGTCTCACTGGTTGCTTAGTGCCTTGCTTTTGCTGAGGCTGGCTTTGAACTTGTGATCCTTCTGCCTCAGCCTCCTGAGCTGCTGGGATTATAGGCGTGTGCCACAGTGCCTGGCTGACTCTGTCTTTTCTCAGCTTGATCTCATCTCTAAGAATTTCTCTTCTACCCATACTATTCAATTGAATTTGCATTTCGACATTACCCTTCCTCTTTAAAATTCTTATCTGGGAACTGTCCCCAGGTCTAATCTTATCTGGTTGCTGGTATTTTAAATTAGTGATTTGAACTATTTTCTTGACTTTTTGTTTTTATGTGTATTTTCCATGAAGTAGCCTGGAGAATATTCATAGTCTTATATATAAAAACATAATGCATATTCCATATATTCTACATATAAAACATAAATAAAATTATACATTCAGCAAAATGTTTAAAATTATAACGCTACCTTTAAAATCTTTAGTAATTTACATGATTCATTTTTGTGTTATGCACAGAATCAATGTATATTGTTCCAACTTTAAAAAATAGATTATTTGTTCCTGGAAAGAACAAGAAAGTGGGAATTATGAAGATTATATATGTCCATGCTTACAATATCATTGACCACTGGACGTTGAAGTAGGGAAAACAGTGAAACTTTTTCTACAATTGTTGAAACTTTAGGAAGATTAGCATCTCCTCATATGATATATTTCAGGTGGAAATTCTTGTGGTTCTCCAACAATACAGTCATTCAAAAATATCATAAAAATGAATTAAACACCAGAAAAATAAAATGTTTATTCCCATACAATGAAAAAGACACAGATATTTTAAAAAGTTAGTTGAAAAAATGCATTAAAGCTGGAAATGAACAAATGTATCAATATTAGATCACATTTACTAAATTTACTGTGAAAAAGGAAATGGTAAGTATACCATTTACATTAGTTAAGATTGCCTATGTTCTTAAATTTGCCATCCTCATAGATTACAGAAGAACACTGAGGAACACGGGTGTGTTAGTTCATCAGAAGCTTATGGAGTATATTCCCCGTGTAAAGAAGATCCTCTTTCCTTGCCTCCTTCCTTCCAAGAGAGGTAAATGTCCAAGAGGCAGGGATGCGAGGAAAGTTGCCTAGCCTGATGCCTGGTCATGTGGTGTTAGAGCCCTATGGCATTGGGAGGGAGAGGTGTGAACGTCCAGCCTGGAACACATTTGCAACCTAAGCAAGGTTATGAAAGTATCTCAAGCAGTTATTAGACATGGAGTCAGGAGATTTTGCCTACAGGGAAACAGATTAGACACTCTGAGGATAGTAAGAGTCAGGTTTCGGACTATCCATACAAATTCATAAAGAAAGGTAAAGTACCAGAAGGAGCTTCTTGATCATATTAGGATTGAAAGTATCAGTATAAGGCTGGTGATATAGCTCAGTTGGTAGAGCGCTTGCCTTGCATGTACAAGGCATCCATTGTAGTCTTTGAATAGATTATTATAATGATGTTTGTCAAGTGGTTATTTTAAAATTCTTTTATTCCTTCTATATCTTTTAGTTATTCAATCCCTAGCACTACAAAAAAAAAAAAAAGTACCAGTGTAAACTCAAGGTTTTCAATGTACTTTGAGATGTAAAAAAAATAAAGAGGGGTAAATGTATGAATTCATATATTCCGTAGTTTTGTGCATTGGGAAAACCTGGGAGCATTGAGTAGTAATAAGCATGCTTAACAACTCTGATGTTGGTTTCTAAATACCATCTTCCATAAAAGGAAAGAGATTTGTTTAGAGAAATAGCTAATTTCAGGGATGGAGCAGAAAAAGTATAAGATGAGCTTTCTTGTGCCAGAAAATAAGTAAGCACTCAATGAATAAATGGGAAGCCAATATAAACACCGGCCAAATCAAGGACAGTATGTGCATCAAAATAAGTAATGATATAACAAATTATTACCTGTTAAATAAAATAGACATCCAGGAATCCATGCTAATAAATATAAATGAGTATATAATTGGGCAGAAGAGAAAGTTTTTTTTTTCCTTACAGCAGAATACAACTAAAAGATATAGAAAGAATAAAAGAATTTAAAAATAACCACTTGGCAACCATCATTGTAATAATCTATTCAAAGATTATTAATGGATGCTAAAATGAGAGGGAGAAAGTTTGATGTGGTATGAGGTGATTGCATAGCTTCATATGATCTTCACATGAAATAGTTATTAAATTGTGAAACAAAAATGGGTAACTTTATTTTGGATAAATTTGACAAACATGATCTTAACCAAGTGACTCAAGTTACATCATCAGTAAAGATAAAGGGAGGTAGTGTGCTATATAGTAGAATAGAGTACCAAAAACCATGGCATCCCTTCTGATACTCAGCCAAAAATATATAATCTGAATCTAGTATTGAAAAAACATCAGGCATACCCAAATGGAGGAGTATTCTACAAGCAACTGCCAGTGTCCAGCTCACGAAGATCAAGGAAATGCGTAGGAACTCCTTCAGACAAGACGTTTAAAGATTAGTGGCAATGTAATGTGTCAATATTAATTTCCTACTTTGATGGGTATTCTGTGATAATGTAGGAGAACATCCTTATTTCCAGGAATTATACACTAAAGTGATTGGGGGTGATGTGACAACATATTGTTGAGATACTCTCAAATGGTGCAGGAAAAAAATCCTTTAAACTTTTCAATAAGTTTGATATTATTTTGAAATACATACATACATACAGTGAGACAGACAGAAGGTGGGTATATTTGAGGTCCAATTTTAGTCAGTCTTTCTCTCCTCTAAAATTTTCATTCATATATGAAAAAAATTGCTACTTTTTCCACACATAAACTTGTGTATATACATACATTGAATTGTCCCTCTTCAGTAGAAAAATTTAGTATTACTTCTGTCACTTGCCATGGACATTTTCAATTATGAAAAAACATTCTCTCTACAAAAGAAAACCAGGAAAATATCAGTAACACAGAAATATATAGATATTGTATTTTTTTATTTGGCATATATTTGTCTATAAAACACACATGGGTATTTCTTCTGTTGGAGAAAAGAAGGATGGCTACTAAAAGCTACAGTATCACAGTTTCAAGAAAACAGCTATTTCTATAAAATGAAAATGCTCATGGGCACTGGAGGTCATACATAACGACTATATAGGAGGCCTCAAAATGTATCAAGTGGTGAGAGACCAAAATCCTCCAAGAAAGGGCTGTTAGCACAGTAAGGAGTAAGAATCTTGTTTCCCATTCCCATGCAAAGTTAGAAAAATTATGATTGTAACAATTTTTTTTTCTATTTGCCTCAACAAATGTTTTCAGTGAATAGTGTGTACAGCTTCTGAAAATTTGTTTTTTTCTGTTATGTATTAAAATTCAACTTTTGAGAAAAATAAAAAATAAAAATTAAAAATTAAAAAAAAAATTAAAAAAAAAAAAGAATCTTGTAAGTGGCATTGTTTAAAATGAAGGGGTCCAGGACTCCACTGTCTTCCCATTCTCTCTTGAACTAACTCCAGTCAAGCTTTGCCACCCATCATTTCACCAAAACTGACTAAGGTCACCAAAGGCCTCCACATTGCCACATGTTATGCTCAGTTTCATCTCATTCATTCTCTCAGAGAGCACAATATTACAAAGGTGATCACTCCTTCCTCCTTTCTTCACTTTTCTTTCCTACCATTACCCAATTTCATCCTCACTCACTGGCTGCTATCTTCAATGTATCTTCATATTAGAGTTCCCAAGAGTTTGGATGCTGGATACATTTTCATCTTTATCCAGATGTTTTCTTTTCAGGATCTCATTCAGTTTTATGGTTTCAACATCATGTACGTGGGCTGGGACTCATCCTTGATCTCAAATTCAAATAAATAGAGCTGATTTCTTGATATCTCCATATAGATGTTTATAAATTATCTTTACCTTTACTTGTCCAAACTCTGGACTACCCTTTCAAAACCTGCTCTTCTAGCAGCTCCCCCTTCTCTGTCAGCAGTAAACCCAACTTTCTGGTTGATCCAAGCACAAAATCTCAGACATATGCATAACTTTATCTTTCTCTCATACCCATATCCAACCTAGAATAAAAACTGTTAGCTCTATCTTCAAAATATAATTAGAATCTCACTAGTTTTTACTACCTTCAGGGTCATGTCAATGGTCCAAGCCACCTTCATCCCACATAAATTACTAAAATGGACTCTTATGTCGTCTCACTGTTCCAACCCTTGCCTCTGCAGCCTACAAATGGTCCCCAGCTTACAATGACTTGATTTAGGATTGTCAGCTTTGCAATAGTGCTAAAGTGATACACATTCAGTAGAAACAATGCTCTGAATTTTGAATTTGGATCTTTTTCTGGGCTAGTGATATGGGGCATGATACTCTCTTGTAATGCTGGGCAAAAGCAGTACTAGGTCACAACTCCCAGCCAGGTCCCTGATCACAAGGGCAACAACTAATATAGTTCTATAGTGAACTGTGTTATTAAGCCAGGCTGTTTGGTAGGTCACATGTATTAGATGCACTTTCAACTTAATATCTTCAACTTAGGATGAGTTTAACAGCTGATTTTATCAGTTATAATATCATATGAGAGCTGGACTGGTCATCAGCTGGCAAATATTAGCTGCTAAATATTTAGAAAATCACAGAATCTTGACATTTTCATATATGAAGGTAGCATTTTCTCTTTCAAAATGTTTATTATTATTTATTTGCAAAATTTTATGACATACAGTGTAATTATTCATTACATATGTAAAGTGTGTAATGATCAAACCAGGCTTGTTAGCATTTCCATCTCCTTCATTCTTCAAAACATTTTTAATTAACATAACAATTACACATATTTATGGGTTACAGCATGTTTCAGTATATGTATATAATATATAAACATTACCATCTCCTTATCTTTACTTTGTGTTTTTAGCTTTCAAACTCTTCAGTTCTAGGTATTCATAATTTTTTTTTGGTATTGGAGATTGAACCCAGGGGCACTTAAACACTAAGCCACATCACCAGCCTTTTTTTGTATTTTATTTAGAGATATGGTCTCACTGGGTTGCTTTATGGCCTCACTAACTTGCTGAGTGATCTTGTAATCCTCCTGCCTCAGGCTCCTGAGCTGCTGCGATTACAGGAGTGCGCCATCACGTCTGGCTATTCAAAAAATATTTAATAGGATACCGTGAACTACAATTACCTCATGTGCTATAAAACACTAGAGCTTATTACATCTACCTTACTGTGACTGTGTACCTATCATCGAACTTCCCTCTAACCCCTTACCTCCCCCATTTCCCAGCCTCTAGTAATCACTATTATACATTATTATTATTATTAATTATTTTATTTTTTTTGGTGGTGCTGGAGATTGAACCCAGGACCTTGTGCACGTAAGGCAAGCACTCTACCAACTGAGCTATATCCCAGCCCACACTATTATACATTCTGATTGACTTTTTAAATATCCACATATAAGAAAGAACATGCAGTATTTATCTTTCTATGCCTGACTGATTTCACTTAACATAATTTTTTCCAATTTAGTCCATTTTGCTGAACATGATGGGATATCACTCTTTTAATGGCCAAATAATATTTCACTGTGTATATTGTTTGCATGTGTGGACACACACACACCACCTTTTCTTTATTCATTTATCTGTTGATGGGCATTTGGGTTAATTCCATTTCTTAATTATGTGAATAGTGCAGCAATAAACATGACATGCCAGTGTCTCTGGTATTCTGATAGCTTTTCCTTTGGATATATACTCAGAAGTAGGATAGCTGGATCATATGGTAGATCAATTTTTAGTTTTTTGCAGAACATTCACACTATTCTCCTAGTGGCAATACTAGTTTACATTCTCATCAGCTGTATATAGGAGTTCCTTTTTCTTCACATCCTCCCCAGCATTTGTTACATTGTTATTTCTTTACTTTTTTTTTGGTAACAGATGTTCTAGCTGGGGTGAGATGATCTCACTGAGATTTTCATTTTCATTCCCCTGATGACTAAGGAGACTGAGTATTTTCTGCATAGATTAGCTGGCCATTTGCATTTTGTCTTTGGAGAAATGTCCATTGTCTTCCTTTGCCCACTTTTTAATTGGATTATTTGGGGTTTGCTGCTGTTGTCATTTTTAAAGTTCCTTATATATTCTGGATACTAATCTTTGTCAGATGACTACTTTGCATACTTTTTTCCCTCATTTTGTAGTCTGTTTTTTCACTGTGTTGATTGTTTTCTCTGATGCACAGAAGCTTCATAGTTTGATATAATCCCATTTGTGTAGTTTTGCTTTTGTTTCCTGTGCTTTGGGGATCTTATTCAAACATTCATTGCCTGAATTGAAGTGTTTCCACTATGATTTTGGGGGTATTTTTTTATTTATGTTTTGGTAGCCTCATAGCTTCAGATCTTATATTTAGAACTTGATTCATTTTGAGTTGATTTTTGTATAGAGTGAGAGATAGGGGTCAAGTTTCAATGTTCTGCATGTGAATATCCATTTTTTCCAACACTAATTCCAATTTTAAAGAGACTGTCCTTTCTCCAATGTATGTTTTTGGCACCTTGGTGAAGATTCAGGTGGCAGAAAATGTATGGGATTTTTTCCCAGTACTCCATTCCATTCCATTGGTCTCTGTGTCTTTTTTTATGTCAATGCTATGATGTTTTGATTATAGCTTTAATTGATTTTGGCAGCCAATAGAAAATAGAAATTGTAGGCTTTCTAGCACTCAGAAATCACACCAAATATAATTTTAACTCAATCATTACCTTCATTCAATGGACAAGGTATTGAATCCCTACTATGTGTGACAGGCAACATTAATTGCTAGGTATATAATGGTGAGGAAAAAGAAATGGTTTAGATCCTCCAAAGTTTAAAATCTAGTGGAAAGATAGACATAAAAAGAGCTATATAATTACAAAATATAATTGTAAAATGATCAAATTCTATGAAGATCATAGGCAGGTACTATGAAACAACATAAAGACACAGTTAAGTGGGACAATTAATGAAGGCTTGCCTGCAGAGGTGTTATTTAAGTCACAAGACTAGAAGAAGGACAGTCCATGTGGTGGCAAGGCTGTAATGGTGGAAAGAGCTCTGTTTGCTAGAAAGAAAAGAGGGCAATGTGCCAAGCATAGTCAGGAAACTGCTCAAAAAAAGGCTGATCAAATCCTTTTTATCTTGTAGGACGTCATGAGGAGTATCATTAACCTGCAATAAGAAATATTTTGAAAGATTTAAAGAGGCTTGATGCTATATATGACGAATGACTATAGCAGAATAGAGGAGGAAGCCAAGGAGAAAACATAGAAACCAAGTAGAAGACCATTGCAATAATCTCAGGGAGAGATGACTGTGCCTTTGACTAGGATGATAGAAGTGGAAATGAAGAGGAGTGAATGGATTGAAGGCATAATTTACAGGCATAATCCATGATTTACTGAAGGGCAGCGTATATGGGTCACCATGGAGAATGACTTCCAGGCTCAAGTTTAAGCAACCGTCTGGTTGATATAGCACATATTGGGAGGGCAAAAAAGGAGAAAAGTTTTCAGAGGGGAAATGTGCTTTAGGTATATTAAGTTTGGGACACTGAGTTATTCAAGAAGAGATGTCAAAAACCTAGAAGATTCATTCATATCCCCGAGAGAATTTCTACAAGGTGGTGCAGGGAGAAAGGAGTTTCTACATAGTGGACAAGTGGACAGGGGAGTGCTACACTGAGATAGAAGTGTAGAAATCAGAGAGAACTCTTCTGGATTATTTAGGAGAACACTGACCATCATACACATGTGATGTGTCATTTTCCCCCTCTCAGGACTAGGGAGAAGAAAAAAACAACTGAAATGATCAGAGAAAATGGTTCTTGGAGCTTACATAGGGCTGGGAATAGATGATCTCACACCAACTAGACAGGAAAACCTCATGATTCTTGGGCATTGGGTAAGCATTTTGGAGGATTTTTTTTCCCCAACAGTGGGATTTGTCCTAAACATTGCTCTTGTCCCACCTAACAAATCTATAAAGTAAGAATAGAAAAGTTCAAATTGTTTCCAAATAATTTAACTATTCCCTAGAACAAAGCTCAAAAATATTTATGGGAATACAAAAATATCCAGCATCTAACAAGGTAAAATGCACAACTGGCATCTAATAAAAAATTACCAGTCATACAAAGAAGCAGGGAAATATGACTCATTTACAAGAAATTTTTAAAAGCAAGAATAAAATTAATCAACTGAACTCAACCCAGAAATGACACAGATGTTAAGGTTAGCACACAAGAATATTTTCAACAAGAAATGTATTTGCTTACATTTTAAAAAACTAAAGTAGAGAGATGGAAGATATGAAAATGACATAATAAAACTTTCAGAGATAAAAACCATAATGACCAAGATGAAAAAGTTATACATCAAATTAGATGAACAGCAGATTAGTCATCACAGGAGAAAAGATTTATGGGCTTAAAAATATGGCAACAGGAATAATCAAAGTGAAATGCTAAAAAAAGATAATTAAAAACTAGAGTTTCACTGACCTAATTTAAAAATCATATGGAAACACAAAGACCTAGATTAGCAAAAATAATTTTAAAAAAAGTTGAAGATTAACACTACTTGATTTCAAGAGAGATAAAAAGAAGACAGGGCGGTTTTGGCATGAAAATAAATAAACAAATCTGTGGAACAGGATGGAGAGTGCAGAAGTAAAACTTTATATATATAGATAATTATCATTTTGACAAATGTGAAGAGGAAATTCAGTTGAGAAAAGATTCTCTTTTTTTTTTTTTTTGGTACTAGGGATTGAACTCAGGGGTACTCGACCACTGAGCCACATTCCCAGCCCTATTTTTTGTGTTTTATGTAGAGACAGGGTCTCACTGAGTTGCTTGCTTAGCGCCTCGCCGTTGCTGAGGCTGGGTTTGAACTCGCGATTCTCCTGTCTCAGCCTCCCTAAGTGCTGGGATGACAGGCTTGAGCCATCGCGCCCGGCTAGAAAAGATTCTCTTTAAAAAAATAATTCAGGAACAATTACATATGCATATTCAGGAAAATAAACTAATACATATCTCAAACCATAAACAAAAATTAATTCAAAATGAGCCCATGCCTAAACGTAGAATGTAAAGCTTTAAACTGGAAGAAAATATAAGTGAAAAATCAATGTGACCCTTGTTTAGGCAAATAATTTTCAAATATGTCACCAAAAGCATGATGCAAAAACCAGAAAAATGGTCAGTTGTACGTCATTAAAATTAAAGATGTCTGTTTCTTGAAAGATGATGAAGAGAAAACCCTAATGAAAGAAAGTATTTGCAAAGTGTATATCTGCTAAAGAATTTATATCCAGGAAAAACAATTATATTCAATATTTTTTCAAAACTCAAAATTAAGACAATAGTCCACCCAATTTAAAAATGAACAGAAAAGTTGAATAAACAATTTACCCAAAATGAATACAGACAGAAAATAAGCACAGAAAAGATATTCACCATCATTGGTTATTAGGGATATGCAAATGAAAATCACGTGAGATGACAACACACATCTATGAGAATGAAAATCCTAATACTAGCCATACCAAGTGTTGCCAAGGATGGGGAGCAACAGACTACAGTTTAGGAATAAGAATGAATTTAAAAGCCACAGAGTTTGCCAAGTTACAAACTATCTTAAAGGGATTTGTATTTCTACTAGTACAGCCTGCAGTGAATGAAATGATGATCAGACGCTTCAAATTTGATTTTGGATTTAAACAATTTAAGAAAACTGCACAGTTTGTCATGACTCCCTTCATCCTAAACTTTTACATTTTGGTATTTCTTAAGACTGTACCCTGTATCCCCTTCTCTTTTCTGACTAATCTCTACCTGGGTGGTTTCATTCATTCTCAAATGTTTTACACATTGGCAAGGACTGAATTTTTTTCATTTTTCTTTTGGGACTGAGAATTGAACCCAGGAGCACTTTACCACTGAGCTGCATCCCCCAGACCTTTTTTATTTTATTTTTAAATTTTGAGATAGCGTCCTACTGAGTTGCTTAAGACCTGTTTAAGTTGCTGAGGCTGGCTTTGAACTTGCAATCCTCCCACCTCAGCCTCTCCAGTTGCTGGGATTACAGGCATGCACCACTGAATCCATCTGAATTTATAGTTCTAGCAAACACCACTACTCAAAATTTATGGTTCTACTTTTTCCTCCTTCTCCTCCCCTTTCTTCGCAACTTACCTTTTCTTGTTATAGTTTAATAGAAGAATAGTTGACATATAATATGCAGCACATATTTAAATTGTACAATTTGTAAGTTTTGACTTATGTGTTTAGCTATGAAACTATCATCACAAGCAAAACAAGGAATGTAATGATTGCCTGAAAGATTCCTGAACCTTCTACAATTTCTCCCATTCTCCCCATTCCCTCACAAATCCTGAGGCAACCCAAATCTACTTTATGTTGTTATAATTAGCTTATATAATCTAAAATTTCATATAGATAAAATAATTTGATATAATAAATGAAATGTTCCTGTAGTATTCAGAAGCTTTCTGAACTATATGTGATAAAATACAAACAAGGTTAATTTAAATAGTCATTCAAAAAAATTTTCATACTTTTTACCTGTCTTTTTTCACTCAACATATCTTTTGAGATTCATCCATATTTCACATGCATCACCAATTCATTCCTTCTTGTTGAACAGTGGTACTCCACTGCAAGAATATGCCACATTCCCTCACTCAAAATGAACCTTATTCATTCACCAGTAGGCATTTGTGCTTTTACAGTTTTGGCTATTACAAAGCTACCATGGCCATTTATAGACAAGCCTTTGTATGGACATATGTTTTGACTTCTCTTGGAAAAATACTAGGAATAGAATGCCTGGGTTGTAAGGTAGGCAAATGTTTAAGTTTTTAAGAAGTTGCCAAACTGTTTTCTAATGTGGTTGGACCACTTTTCATTCCCAAAATGTACATTTTAAATATGCCCAGCATATTAGATGTCAATTATTCTTTGATTAAGATGTTAAAAGAAAAATGGTTGAGAAGTAGGAGCACAAGGTAAAGGAAGAGGAAGAGGAAGAGGAATTTGACCCATGAGTTTAGAGTAATGGTGTTTGCTAGAAATCTAAATTCACTCCTCATCAATATATAGACACTACTCCAAGCTTTGAGAATGATAATCAGAAAAAAAAAA